>JADRCD010162113.1:0-10302 GCA_019843815.1 Montemys delectorum
ATCTACCCTAAATTAAAAGACTTCTGATTCTACTTTGACTTATGTCTTGGCTTTAGTTTATATGTCATTTGAAAACCATTCGCACAAATCTGTTCTCTCAAAGTAAATAGCCTGGATGGCTATGAGACTATAAGTAGTTTTTCAACCCCATCAGAAATCTGAGAATGACCAATATTAACTGAAAATATATAGGAAACCTAACACCACTTCCAGAACTGAGACAAATTGTAGAGACAGCTGCCTACCTGTACAGCTCCAGTAAGTCGTTAAGTTGGAGCATCCATCTGTCTTCAGCCTTCTGGCTCAGGGTCATCTGACAGACCTAGAGAAACAGGAAATTAAGGACTAGCCTATTCTGTCTCAGCAGAACTAAGCTGTACTAACCTGGAAATTGTGTCATTTTATTGGACAATATTATGTCTGTAGAAGAAATGAGGCAATTCTTGCCTAGTGGCTGTCTCGCCACAACTGGAGCAATTCCATTGATGCCCAATTTTTTTCTTTGAATCCAAGAAAGAGAATGCTATCAGGAGCAGAGCTGTCTCAACAACAAGTGAATAAATACCACTAAATGTCATATTGTGTGTATTTCTGATGTTTTTGGAAACCAATTAACAATGCAAAGTAATCTGGATGGTTTTCTGGTACTCACTTAAAAAAAATAAAAGTCTAACTCTAAGTGCACAGCTCTGGTTAAAATCAAACTTGTGGTAATCCTTCTGCCTGGAATTCTGGACTTCTAGAGTCATGGATGAGTTACTCCACTCTGCTTGAGGGGGAAAATGTTTCAGTTTTCTATGGAACCTGTATTTATTTCTAATTGTTTTCTGCATTTGAGCATCCTTGATTTTCAAATAATCCTAGGATACTGTGTTATTATTAAAATCCCCATTTAGTAAATAACATACTAAAACACTAAACACACTAAGAAATCTGGTGAAAGAGTGATTTTCATTCCAAGGCTAGCTATTGAATCCTTGTCTTTTATAACCTTACTTTGATGTTTTAGTGTCCTTGAAAATATCATTGTAGGTCCATGTCTGAAATTCTGGTTAGCATGTTTAACATTTGCTGGCCAAAGAAACAAAAACAAAAAACAAATCAAAATAAAACAAAACAAAACCTTTCTCTATACATTTAGCATGTTCTCTCCTTCCTTCCTTGTTTCCCTCCTTTTGCTCTTTCCAAGGTGTCTCTCTATATTTTCCTTTTATTTTCTATTGTTGACATGGAGTTTTCCACTGCATATCTATTTTTCTTCTCAAGTTACTAAGAAGCAGATTTGAAGGTGCCACTTCATCATCTTCTCTAGCGAAAACTCTTGGGAAAAAAAATCTGCCATTGACAGTTCAGGTAGTGGCACAATTCAGTTCTCACAGAGTAGAGAGTTGTCCTCATAACTTTATTGAGTGTCAACCCAGATTTATACACTGTCCTCAGTATTCTCCTCTATATTAAAAGTCAGATTGACAAATTCTCTGTTTCTTAGAATTTTTTTCGTACTTCAAATCTCTGATTCCAACCTCTATCCTCTGAAGTGAGATGCAAGGCTCTCAGTGCTATCAAATTAGTAGATGCAAAATCTGACCATCTCAAGGTCAATAATACCATTATGTACAACTCAGACATTGGACTTGATCTCACCCCAGGAAGTAGGTAGACTGTGCAGAAAAGGGAAGGGATGATTGATTTCATTTTGCTGACCACACAGGTGAAACATTAAGACAGACAATAAACCTACTGATCTTGGAAGCCTGTGTATAATGATATGTTGAATTGTTTGTATTTTAACTGCATATTATACTAGTAAAGAAAAGTTTGTTTAGAGCTACATCATTTTCAGATGTTTTAGAATTGCTTTAAAATGTTAGAATAGATAGCTATATGATAAGGTATATTAAAAAAACACACACACACACAAACACAAAATCCCCCACATATTTCCATGGAATGGGTTAAGAGAAATGCACTAGGAAAAGAGACAGAGGGAGAATATGAATATGAAAATTATGGAAGAACTAAATTAATGTAGAATAAGCTAAACTCTAAGGAGGTAAGAATTTTAGAAAAAAATTGGCAAACTGAACATTTTGGCTGTTCACTAGGAATGCACTGTTGACTTTGGATCAAGGAACCTTTGTGAAGTTAGAGAAAGGGTAACAGCAACTTGTAAGATATAGTAATGACAAGGACAAGAGTCAGGAAGCATTAAGTGATGTTTTTGAAATTATTAGTGGAACAGAGAAAGAGGGCTAAGATGCCAGCTTTCTTTTGAGAGTTATGTAAAACATTAGTTTTAAGATAAAATAAAAAGAAAAGACTGTGAATTGACAAGCAAAGTTAAGCCATATGCCAAATGATAAGTTTTCTTGAAGAAATATTGGCTTAGAAGAAAAAGCATTTGCTCAACCACACTATCCCATGTATGATGACAAAGAATAGAAGATAAAGAGAGAAAATGACATCTGCATTCTTATGCCTGACTTTTTTTCTTTTGTTGTATTTTTGTCCTTTTAAGTAAAAGCAATTCCTGGCAAACAATCTCTACAAAAATGTGAAATAAGAGGTGGATGCTGTCATGAATGTGTGTTTGGGGGAGTTCATAGATGAGACAAAGGGAAAACTTCATCACCTGGAACTGATATCTGCTAAAATCCCTCTTGTCTGTCTTCCAGGAATCAATGTATTAGTCATTCATCCCATCTGAGTAGGAGGTCACTCTGGTGACACATCAACAACCTCTAGAGCTTTCAACTCCATCTCAAATGGAGAAAAAATATTTTAGAATGTATTCATTCCCACCCTCTTTGGCAGTTATTTAAGTGGCCTGACAACAGCAGATACTAAAAATTCCAATAAAGAATATTTATTTTAATTTCTTCTCAATAGTATAAGTAAATAGGTCATCAGTGCATTAAGGGGAGAACTGGTATAAACAACCAAAACAACAGAACGCTCCTACATTTTTAAACCTGTAAACAATTAAGCATAGAAGTCATGTTTAATGAAGCCAGAGCAGCAGAAAACACTTTTCAATATATAATATAGCTCCCAACATTTCAATATCTCTTTCTCTGTGCTAGTTACTTTCACAATGTCTGAAGAAATTACTTGACATTTTCACCTTTGTCTCAATTACTTCCATAAATGATGTGTACTAGAAATGATGGAAGGCTTATTGACACTGTGACTCCTTTTGCAATGTATCTAGACATGTGGTTTCATTTAAAAATGCATTTGTGAATGACCTATATAGGATAAGTATATTATAATTTATAAATTTCTATATCATGCAAAGCACTATTTAGGAGACAAATCTACAAACAATACATAACCGAAATAGTCCTTTAGCCAGGTTCAGTGGTAAGAGTTGATTCCCAAATAATGGAGTGAATCTTCATATCATCTGGAATTTCCAATGTCGTCAATGGGTCAATGGTTATGGGTGAATGTAGAGAGCCGTCCGAACCACGCCCTAAAGATGGCGCCGGCTTCCGCTCCTTGCTGGAGCGCTAGAGCTATAAACAACACCTGATTTGGCTGTGCTTGTTTACCTGGCTTGCTTCTGCGTTTGGCAACCTATCTGCACGCACCATGTGGCCTATTGAAATAGGCTTGGCATAGAGCATTTAAGGGCCTGAGGTGTTCCCCTCGGGGTCAGGAGATCAGTCAGAAGATAGTCAGTCAGTCAGTCAGTCAATCAGTCAAGAAGTGAGAAGTCAGTCAAGAAATAGAAGATAGTCAGGTAAATAGTCAGTCAGTCAGTCAGAAGATTAGTCAGTGAGAAGATTAGTCAGTCAGAAGAAGAAGAATGTTCAAGGTTCCTGAATAAACTGCTTTAAGAAGAGCCCTCGACTCACATCTTTCTTGCTGGCCGAGACCTTCTCGACAAATGGGTTCCCCCTTTTTGTTTTACAGCAAAACGGGCAAGAACAGAGGTCTGATCTCTGAAAGGTGAAGAAGAAATACAGGGACATTGTACTACCCCACCCCAGGCTTTATGCCTCCCAGGGAGGGCCAGACCCGTCCGATGTCTTTTTTACAGAGATAGATTCTGGGGCATTAACCTGTATGCAATCAGACATGCTCTTCTTGAGGTTGCTAGCTGCAGGCAGCACACCTCAAGTGCAGTGCTAAGCCTCGCATCCCGAACTTGACGATCCCATAACCCAGAGGTCAATGGACAATTATTTTTGCATGACAGCAAGCCATGTTTGGGGAGACTGCCCTGCCTCAATGGCTGTAAATGCTTGAACCACCATGGCTGCATTCCACTTCTGAACAATCCTTATCTTACACAAACACCAGAGACCAATGAAACAGACAATTAGCAATAGGGCTAAAAGAGCACCCATGCCCGCCCACTCTTTTAGATGATTTACGGCAGAGGTAATTTAAGATGATAATAAGCCCTATATCCCCTCTAGTAGAGTTGACACTGACAATAGCCAATCTCAGACCATTTATGAGATTTTTAAAACCTGTAAGATATTGAAACAACTATCAAGAGAGATTAGTAGCCTGAGGAATACTTTGATATTGAATGGAAGTCACACACAAGCCAGGATATTTCCACTTGCAGCTTATTTGTGCTAGCTGCCAAAGGGTATCTATTTGTTTTTACTCAGCTGCATCACGGCAGCTGCTAGTAACCAGTCTGTTGATTAGCAAAGCAACCTTGCCCCAAAAGCATATCCTTAATCCAGGCTTGATTTCCAGCTGTGAGATTAGCATCTGCCTGTTAATTAGCAAATTAAAGTGAAAGAGGCTGTGATCCCGTAAGTACAGACAGACTCAGCCAAGGACTTTAAAATTTAAGGGCTCATGATAAGCTGCTTAAGTTTTAGATTTTTTGAAGATAGTAGCTCCTGAAGAGCCAAAAAAATGGGCGAGATTCACTAGCACCCATAGTTACTTTCACTTCTACTTAGTTCACTTCACCTCGAAACTTTATCGCTCCGACCCAGAGCCTTTATAGCCTCTACTTCCGAGGACCTTATTGTCCCTTCTTACCTGGGAACTCACCAGCCGGCTGCCCTGACTGCAGAAAGTTCTGAGCCCTGTTTGGTTTTCCCCTTATGAGCCACCATTTGTCACGACTGTCTCGGCCAGCAAGAAAGACATGACCCGAGGGCTCTTCTTAAAGCAGTTTATTCAGGAACCTTGAACATTCTTCTTCTTCTCACTGACTAATCTTCTGACTGACTGACTGACTATTTATCTGACTATCTTCTGACTATTTTTTGACTGACTTCTCACTTCTTGACTGACTGACTGACTGACTGACTGACTGACTGACTTTCTTCTGACTGATCTCCTAACCCCCAGGCCCTTAAATGCTCTACGCCAAGCCTATCTCAGTAGGCCACGTGGTGCATGCAGATAGGTTGCCAAACGCAGAAGCAAGTCAGGTAAACAAGCACAGCCAAATCAGGTGTTGTTTATAGCTCTAGCGCTCCAGGAAGGAGCAGAAGCCGGTGCCATCTTTAGGGTGCGGTTCGGACGGCTCTCTACAGGTGAACATGGGGCTTATTGATCTGGGAAAAATAGAATATGATTGGAAATATATTCTAAAGTTAGCTTTTTCTTTGCTCAGCAAAATTAAGAAATAGGTTTTTGAATTCTTGCTTTAATTCCAAAGGAGACAGATGTCTCAGTACCATTTTAGGATTGGTTTCAAAATAAATCAGCAAAGAGGTAATATTCAGAAAGGCATAAAGTGTCATTGGAAGTTTTAGTTTTTTCAGGATATCTAATTCTTTGACGTAATAACATAAATTTATGAGGTACAAAGTTCAGTCTTGAGAACTACACAACTATGTTTAAAAAAGTACAAAACTACAAAACAATGTGTCAATGTTTAAAGTATAAAATACTTTTAGCTTTGTGTTGTTCTGAACTCAGATTTTTACCTCCAAGTGGCCTGGGCTGAAGGTTGTACTTGTTTTTTAGAGTCAATTTGTTCATTGTTTCCAATGTACTTTCTGTTGCCTTTGTTTCTGAGAATTGATTGAGCTATCATGTGGAATGTGGCATCTGCATTTGTTGACTGATAGATGTCATCTAAATTTATTGCCTGATAGAATTTTCTTGTCTATTGCCCATTAAACCTAACTTCTGTAAATCCATTCAAAAAAGATTTAGGTTTTTGATGTGAGGCATATATCTTCCCTTCCTACCATGATGCAGGTTGAAGGCCTTTGATTTAAGACAAATATGAGTATAAGTACATTAAATTGGTTATGAATGTTTTTCTTTTCATACTTTTAATTGAAGTCAGATAAAATCCAAATATCTCCTTTTCAAGAAAGCCACGTTTTATGTTTTTTTGTCCACTTAGGGGACCTGAAATTTTAGTGCCATCTCTTTTCTGGTCTCTAAATCTATTTAATTTGACTAAGCTCTTTAAAAATAAACAGAAACTCAAAGTTCCATTTTAGTTCTTGATTTTCTTCCTTTTGCTAATGCCTTTGGAATGTGGTGTTTTTCTAATAAATAAATTAATATTGAGCATGCATTCCATTCTGTGTTATTAATCTTAGGGATGGTACTCTGTTCAATACACGAAATCCCACTATTTGTTATGTCATTAGTATCAGGTCTCTCCAAATTAGTGCATCTATCAAGGAGCAAGGAAGAAATCGAAACCATTTTGAGTATTTGAAGCACTAAGACATTTGATACAGAGAGTTAAGCACTTAGGGACCCATTATAAGCACTGAAAAAGTAAGCTTGTAGAATGTACTGAGCCTCCTGGACCATCTCCATGAATAATATAGCACTGAGCAGTCTTGCAGAAGAAGCACTGCTACCAGGGCTACCGTGAAAGCAACCTACAGACACTTTCGCCTTGCAACCAACTACCTGGTACACACATAATTTTGGAGAAGGGAATGGGAATAAAGATGTAGCAAAATATCCCACCTTTCTGCAGCTAGTCTGCAGTCATATTTAAGAGCATCAGGAAATAACCACCACTACAGCATTTCTGCTAAATGTAACCATTTGGCAAAAAAAATTTTACATCTATTTCCTGGGAGGGATTCCAGGAAATCTTTAGTGTTTGAACCTCTTCATTTAGAACAAAGCGAAGACTTACAGTGACTTTCTTAAAAACACAACACTCAATGACTATTCCATAGTAACTCAATATCAATGTATATTAAGTACATTAAGTACAATTAGATATAGCAGTGATCAAAATGTACTACTCTGGACTTCCTCCATAAAAGTAGCACTCAGGAAACAAATTAAGCATATCATATCAGGTGATCAAATGGAAGTATTCTGTGTATTCTTATATCTGATGGAAAAATAAAAAGCTTATCTATTTCCATCTACATAGACCCAGAGGATCGGTTTTTGCTAAATGTTTCTGTTTAGATTCGTTTTGCTACACACTAATGCCTGAATCTGCCTCTGCCTTGTTAATAATGTCATGTTGACCTGGCTCTTTACTGTCTTCCAAGTGCTTGATATCATAGAACTGTGCCCCTTACGTCACAAACCAGGAAGGGGTTGCTGAATATTCACTTCCAGGCTTTCACCAAACACAGACATTGACAGATCCTCTTATAGAAAGGAGCTGAGGATCTCCCAGCAAACTAAATGGAAACTGTTCTATCTGTGATGCAATTACCATTAGAGAAGTAAATGAGTAAAGAGGGCTTTTGTATATATCTTAGACATAAATGTCTCTGAAAATAGTGCCAGAAAAAAAAAGATCACAGACAGATTGTTTTTTAAGAACATGACTGTGCCAGGCAGTGGTGGCACATGCCTTTAATCTTAGCATGTGGAAGGCAGAGTCAGGGGGATTTGAGTTCTAGGCCAGCCTGTCTACAGAGTAAGTTCGAGGACAGCCAGGGCTGCACAGAAAAACCCTGTCTCAAACAAACAAACAAACAACAACAACAAAAACATGACCTTGTCTTTGATTCCTGAGAGTCCTCCCAGGTCTCTGATGGATACTGGAGGGTGCCCCCAACCACCTATTTCCTGAGGTTGCCTGTTTCCATTCTTTCTGCAGGCTCTCGGGGCTTCAGTCCTTTTCCCTCACCCAATACCAAGTCATGTTCCCATCCCATCCAACCCAACACTTTCTCTCCCAAGTCTCTCCCTCCCTCCGCACTTGTGATAGGTTTCTTCTCTTTCCCAAATAGGACTGAGGTGTCCTCTCTTGGACACTTCAGCTTGTTGACATTTCTGAGTGGACTGTTTCTTGGTTATTCTGGACCTTTGTTTGTTTGTTCATTTGTTTTTGACTAATACCCACTTATTAATGAGTACACACCATACATGTCCTCTCGGGTCTGAGTTACTTCACTCAGGATGATATTTTCTAGTTCCACCCATTTGCCTGCAAAACTCAGGATGTTCTCATTCTTAATAGCTGAGTAGTATTCCATTGTGTAAATGAACCACATTTTCTGTATCCATTCTTCTGTCCTGAGACATTTAGGTTGTTTCCAGCTTCTGGCTGGAAACAACCCCTTCTCCAAAATTATGTGTGTACCAGGTAGTTGGTTGCAAGAAGGTCGCTATAAGCATAGTAGAACACGTGCCCCTGTGGCATGTTAGAGCATCTTCTGGGTCTATTACCAAGAGTGGTATAGCTGGGTCTTCAGGTAGATTTATTTCCAATTTTCTGAGTAACCTCCAGATTTATTTCCAGAGTGGTTGTACCAGTTTGCAATCCCACATGAGACTATTAGGACTCAAAGGAAGAGACCTTACATGAAATGTCCAACAGTAAGGAGAGGGAACTTATAGAGCCCACCTCCAGCAGAAAGACAGGGCATCAAATAAGGGATGGGGTTGCCATTCCACAGTCACATTTCTGACCCATAATTGTTCCTGTCTGAAAGGAATCGATGGAAATGGAGAGGAGCCTAGGGAAAAGAAGGTTCAGTGACAGGCCCAAAGTGGGATCCAGCTTAAGGGGAGGTCCCAAGGCCTATCATGACTGCCCTCCGAAAGACCCAACAAGCAGCTCAAAGGGTCAGATGCATATATTTTCACCCAACCAACTGGCAGAAACAGCTCACCCTTGTTGTTGAATTAGAGAATGCTGAAAGAAGCTGAGAAGGTGATCCTGTTGGAGGACCAACAGTCTCAATTAATCTGGATCCCTGAGATCTCTCAAACACTGGACCACCAAACAAATAGCATACACCATCTGATTTGAGGCCCCTAACATACATACAGTAGAGGATTTCTGGGTCTGTGTTCATTCAGAGATTATGCATCTAACCCTCAAGAGATTGGAGGCCCCAGGGAGTTTAAAGATCCCTTGGGGTATGGAGTAGAGGCATCCATGGGAAAACAGAGGAGTGTGGAGGAGGTGTGGGATGTGGGGAATGGAATATGGAGTGTAAAAAATAAATTAATTTATTAGAAAAAAAGAACATGACCCTGGGAATCAGGGAAGCAGATGGAAGAAAATCCAGGAGTAGAAAAGAAAATGTCAGCTTGTTCCTTACAACTGTCTTAGTCTAATGAATATTTAATAGCCCAATCAAAAACACAGGAATATTTATTCATCAGTTTCCTCTTTCATGAGGATTAAATGTTTTTTTTTTTTTTTTTTTTTTGACTCTGAGTGTCTGTGTGTAGGAGCCCTGGTAATGATGTTAGAGATTTCATCCCAGATTTGATGCTTTTATCATAGAGTTATATTCTGAACTTTGAGACACTAGTTTATCACTTTATTATAAGAATTCCTTTTTGGTAGAGAGAATATACATCACACAATCATATTCCACAGACATAGATCTAGACATAGACATAGACACATACCTCTGCTGATAAAGTCTGGGATTTTATATAATATTTGAGAATTTCATACAATGCATTTTGATCATATTCATCTCTCCCACAACTCCTGCCAGATCCATTCCCCAATTCTGTATCTTATTAAAAAACCATAATATCCACAATCAATATAGTTTAAGTGATTATTCTCCCAATATTGTCGAAGTTACAATATTGTCTCTTACTAAGGGTCCCAAGTACTCAAGAGTAAATGGACACTTAGTTATATACCAAGAGAATACTACTTATGAAATCATTCCTGTGAAGATCTGTATGAACAGGAACATAAAAACATATTCTGAATTTCTGTAATTCCTGGTAAGAATTAATAACTTCTTTCTCCAAGATCTCTGAGCCAATGCACTTGGGACCAAGTGGATAACCATTTGGATGAACTATCCTACAGCATTAAGCAACCTGAATATATTGATTCCCACTTACTACATCTGATGTGATAAAATTACTAACTATACTCTCCTAATCAGAGAA
>JADRCD010162114.1:0-15340 GCA_019843815.1 Montemys delectorum
GCTTTTGGCATAACTTCATGAAATCATTAATCACAGCAAAATCTTTCATCAAATATAGATACTCATAAAGCATTAGGGGGAGCAGTTTTTTAAAGCCTAGAATAGAGGCTGTTTTCACTTGCAGAGCATACTACCCAGGAGGCTGCATAAGAATGGGGCATAGATACACAATGGCTGCTGCACTCCAGTTTTGAATCCTTGTCAGTGTCGGGCAGCTGGGCTGGTGATGTGATGATATATGGGTGGATCTTTGTTTTCTATCTGTTATTCATAAATGAACTCCCATCCCAGACTGTGGTAGTATTCTGTACCCGCCAGAATATCATTTACTCGTGTGTCTTCCACATTGCTGGGGCTGATTTTCTTTATGAGTTGTTGGAACACACAGTTTACTTTTCATTTTTGTTCAATTCTTGATTTTTGTTTTCTGGATTCACCTTTCTGCAGAGAAGGGAAACCTAAGAAATTCCTTCCAGAAGAGCTGAAGTCAGAGCAAGCCTTCAGAGGCAGATAAACCTGTACAGAAAGTAGTAGATTTGGGTCTGTGGCCAAAGTGGGAAAAGGGCTAAGACAGACTACAGCTGCCAGATGGCATACATGCTCCAATTTACTGATTGATTCTTCTAGCAGACTTAGGAGTCTCCCTTGCATGTCAGCTAAGCCTGTGTGCACACACTGAGAAAGGGAAGTGAGGAGAAAGGCAGGGCCTCTGCTTTCCGGCAACTCAAATTGAAGAGAGAGTACAGGAAGAAGGGGTTAAAAATATAAAACAATCTTTCCCATGAAGTTAAAAGCAACAGATTCAAAAAGATCGCAGAACAAAGCCTTATATCATTGTTACTATTTCAAGGAAAAATAGTTAAGACTATGGATTTGTAAATGCAATGCAGCCCAGAAGGCACTTAGGAATAAAAATAATAAATATGTGTAGGACATTTACATAAACTATTTAAGTTTTGTGGAACAATTAGTAAAGAAGTCAAATGAATAAAGAGATATTTCATGCTCAAAGATAAGACCATATTTTAAAAGAAGTCACAACTCTCCATATCTCTATGTATTTAATGCACCTTAGTAAAAAAAAAAAAGGGGGGTATGATAAAGTTTTAGTTTTAGTAAAATCTGGTGTGCTTTTTTAATTCTGTTAAAAAAAAAAGTGCATAGAACATATAAAACAATGAAGAGGAGGATGACGGAAAGAGCTAGTTTGTTAGATGTCAAGAAATCTTCCAAAGCATAAATGGTAGAAGACATCCCAGAGCATATTCACAAACTGGGAACTGGAGGTCCAACTGGAAGGGGATGCTTTCTTTCTGTGAGGAAGATTCCAGAAAAGCCCTGGGCCACATGGCACATAGTTATATGCACAGGAAACCACGAGCTTAAAAGTATACTTTATGGCTAAGTGTGGTGTGGCCATTTCCTCAGAATCCAAGCATCCATTCAAGTACTCCGGGGAGGACAGGGACAATCCAGCTTACAAAGCCCAGGAAGCTCAGACTCCCAAGGCCTCTTCCCCAAGGTTGTAAAGCAGTACTCAATTCAATTCCTGAGAGGTGAGACTCTCCTGTCAGCAAGCTGGGCAGGCAGCTCTAGGGACACAGCTTCCATGAGTGATCACCACTGCTAGGGTAGGATTTTTGGGGTCTACTCCTGGGTCACTGGTATTTCTCTGTGCAACACTATTCAATAAGCTAGACTTGGGGTAAGTGTTTCTTTGTTCTATCACCAGTGACCTGCCCATGGCCAATAGATGATTGCAACTATCCAGAAAGCCATGTAACATTACCTAAAAATTATTTTAAAACTAGAAAAATTTAAACAAATAAACAGCTTGTGAAAAGTGAGATATTTCACAAACAAGTTACAACATATAAAATATAAAAGAAAGACAGCATGTTTGGCTGTGTTAAAGTTAGGGACTTTGGTATAAATGGAAACCATTAAGAAGCTAAGACAAGCTACTTGTAGAAAGGTATTTATAGTATATTAAACTGACAAGGAATTGGAATTCTGATTTCATGGAGAATTCCCATAAATCAGTAAGAAATGACTCAGTAGGACATCCAGCAAAGGGTGGGAAGCGACAGTCAAAACTGGAGGAAATCCAATGGGCAGTAAACAGACACTCTATCAAGCTAGCAGCCAGAGGAAGAAATCAAATCATAAGACACTATTTCCCACTCAACTTAATGGAAACACTTAAAAGTATTACAGGACCAAAGATTCGGCCAAGATGTACATCAGTAAAGAGTAGGGTATAAATAAATTGATACAACTTCTTTTTGAAAAAAAGAAAAAAAAGAAACTTGGGAGTTACCTCCTCAAACTATATATTAATACACTTGAACTGGACAATTTCATGTCAATGTGTATTAACTCAGAGGACTCCCACAAAGACATACTCAGAAATGCTGCAATGTAACTAATAGAAGCCAGAGGCTCCTTTTAACCAGGTGCAAACCAAAAGGATAGAAGACAGAATAGGATGGCTGGGCATCAAACCTTATGCAGAGGTGGAAATGAGCTTGAAAAACAGCCTAGTTGTCCAGATGTGGTGGTTTAAATGAAAATGGTCCCCATAGATTCTACATGATCCCAGTTGGAAGAGCTATTTGGGAAGTATTAGGAGGTGTGGCCTTGTTGGAGGAGGTGTGTCACTGCGGGTGGTTTCAAAAGCCTATACCACTCCCAGTTAGCTCACTCAATTTGAGCTTGTGGCTCAAGATGAAAGCTCTCAGCTACTGCTCCAGTGTCACGCTGCCATGTCCCACATCATGGTGGTCATGGACTCTAAGCCTCTGAAACTATAAGCTCCAAATAAACTCTTCTAAAAGTTGCCTTGGACAAGATGTCTTATGACAATAATAGAAAAGTAACCAAGACACATGGATACATACACACACACACATACACAATATGTGTTTGGGAACTTTGAAAGACTTAAAAAATACGCTATACTCTTAATAAATGTTAAGTCACTCTTTATTAGTAGTAAAGATGAATACAGAGTTTTCACAGTACAGCTTTCTGTCTTGAAGTTTAAATGTAATATAAACACAATTTAGCAAAATGTTAAGAGTGGAGTTCTGCTCCCTTTATCCAACTTCGTTTTCCTTAAAATGTTTTAGAAAAAGTATTTGAAAGTCTTTTAGTGTACTGCCTGAGTCTTGGGGCTCCTCTGGAGGGCAGAGCTTGAGGAAAGAGCTTGTAGGGCACTGGGACCCAGGGAAGAGAGGCTAGAAGAATGGCAGACTGTGGACCCACTGTCATGAAGAGGCAGGGCCACACCAAAGGCTTTGTAGGGCTTTGTATGGAGCTGGCCACACTGGAGTAGCTAGGGTTACATATCGTGGGTCTTTGTGGGACCCTGCAGGGACTCTTCTTCATAAACGAGCACCTGGGTCACAGACCAAGAGGATGATTCATTCCCCCACCAAATCTCAGCCTCACTGGACAAGCTTTCCCCTGGAGGGTCAGGACTCATGCTTCAATGACTTAAACCACTGTGCAGTGGGTACCTAGGGTCATCCAATCCTGCAGCCTTAGCAAGGCATGAGGAATGTTCCAGAAAGCCAGAGATGCTGAGCACTGCTGAGGCAAGGTACTCTCTGGTTACACCTGCATATATCTGGTTGCTATGACAACAGCTGGTGTAAGAAGTAGGCTATGAAATGCAGCAGGGCATGAGACTCCTACAATACAAATGATTTTCAGAAATTAAGTGCATCAACAGGGAAACATCAACAGGGAAGTAAAAAAAAATCACGACACAGATCTGATGGCAAAGGAGGGTCTCCCTGAAGAAACAATGCTTGACTGGAGACTCTGATGACAAGAAAGCGGTCCTGTGAAGGTCTTAGAGGAGAGCCTCCCTCCCAAAGAGAACGTGCAATTAATGCAAAAATCCTGAGGCGCAGTGCGATCACAGAACAGAACAAGAGGAGACAAGATTGGCAGAAGATTAATGACGGAGGAAAGGTCATAAGAAAATATTGATTTTATTCTAAGCATGACAGGAAGCTATTTTGAGAGTTTGAAGCAGATGAGTAGTGTGGATTGTTTTATGTGGGGTATGGTGGGGGTGATGATGAGGTTCCAATGCGAAAAAAGGATAAAGTACGCCCAGGCTTCTTCAAGTCTCCTGCTGTCTGTAATTGAACCCATTGCTAAGTCACAGATAGAGCGGATGGAGTCAAAGACTCAAAAAGCACTAAAACTGAGAAGACAAGTCAAAGTGCTGATCTGAGAGGGAACTGCACTTCCCTGCACTGCCCTGACCTGACCTGACCCAAAAGCCAGCTTGGAGCTCAAAGGGCTGCATTGAGCGCTCCCAGCAATGTTCTGAGATCTCACAAGTGTAGGCCAGGGACAGCAGAAAGAGGCTAGACTGACCAGAAAGATAAGAGGACCACATCTGTCCTTCCTTTTGCTCTTCTGCAGTTCAACTATGTGGGCAGCACTGGATACAGACAGAGCTGTCATAGCACCAGGCTGCATAGGTGCCCATCACTCTGTGACCCAGAAGCCTAGGTCCCATGAGCCATTGTGACTTAGACACAGGAGGAAGATTTGGAATGGGACAGATTAAGAGCAAAATCTGACCATTTCATGTGACTTTCAGGCTTCACCAGAGGAAGGCACATGGAATCAGTCCAAGTGACCATGGTTACAGTCCTCAATTCTGGTGTGGTTCAAACAGGGAAAGAGCCAAATACTGCCACAAATGCTCTGAAATGGGCAGGTGACCCTTGGGACCATACCAAAAACCAAAAAACACCGAGGACTACCCTACTAAAACAGAAATGCCAACATTTTCTCAGGACTCAGACAAGACCCCAGCATCTCACAGCAGCCGATGCAAATACTCAGAAGATCCTGAAAAATAACTTAATGCCAGAAAATCTGAACTCCATGTGAAGGGCAAAACAGTGGTGCACCTCAAGATGACTATTAGAAGGACATGCCCAAAAGGAAGGCAGAAGAGAACATTCCGCAGAGAGACTGGGGGACATGAGGATGAGCCAAGAGAAGCATCTGAGCAGCAAAATCGGCCGAGGAACCCACCCCGTGTTACATCACTGCAGTATCCATGGGGACAAGGAGAGAAGAGATGTAGAATTAACCACTTGGAGCTGAGAGACCTTCAGAAGGCATGCCAACCTCCATGCTAGACTCCTTGCATGCTCCGCTCACATTTACCAATGCCTGAACTCCATCCACAAGGGACAAAAATCAAAACCTCCCAGGCTTGACTACAATGTTGTTAAATGGATCCTGGAAGCTCAGCACACCCAACACAGTACAGATGCTAAGAATTGTTTACCTAGAAATGGCATACGCTGCAGAGAGAAAAGGCAAAAGGCAGAGAGCTGATGGGGCAAAAAGGCAAGGGACAAAAGGAACGGGTGTGGGAGGTCTGAAGCTCTGTCATCAGAAACTGTGAAGGGCAGAGGAAGTAGGACATTGTACAAGTGACTGAGGGGCAGAGGGACTGTAACCAGAAGTCTATATCCGAGAGTGGAAAAAAAAAAGTCCTTCAGGAGTGGAGAGGCTGGGACTCTGAAAGAGGCCTTCCAGAAAGACCTTCAGAAGAAAGGGCAAGAACATTAGCAGGGGACTTGGCATGGGAAGAAGGAAAAGGGGAGAGTAACAAAAATGTCAAGTGCCCAGTGAAAGAGAACTTACTAAGATATATGACAGTTACAGGCAGAAGCCTAGCAGTGTCCACTTTGGAGCAGGGACAGTTAGCGGTGATAAAGAGGAACATTGCTTAATGAAGAAAGCCTGAATCTACCAAGAATAGACAAACAGTCTTAATGTCTGGGCACTCGGCTCCATGAGGATAAATGGACAGAAGCATAATTAGAGTCAAAGACACTAATAGGATTCTTGGAAATATACAGAATGAGTAGACACAAAATCAACAGGACATGGGAGATGCTAACAACCGCTTGTGTTTGTTTGACACCTAATGAAACCCCACCTCACACCTGCAGAACACACACATGAGTGCACTCAAAGAACACAAAGTCTGTTCTCAAGTGAAGCAGGATTAATCCAGAAGTCGGTAGCGGAATGATCAATGGGACATTACAAATCCCAGGAAATGGACCAACACACTTCAAACAGCACTAACAAGATACCAGGTTTGCAATTAATAAAATCCCAAGTCACTGGGATGAGGCCGATGCAAGATGTAGAGGGAGAGACCTGCAGCACTGAAGGGTTGTAGTAGGGGAGAGGGATGGTATGGAGCAACCAGCTCTCATCTCAGGAAATAAAGAAGAAACTCACAGGAAGCAGAGGGAGGGAATGAAGAAGAGAAAGAAAAAAATGATGGATAAAACCCACTGACTAAAACAACCTGATTCTTTCAGAGGACAACCATGCCAGACTCCTAACATACATGCCCTTTTGGGACCGGGTTACCTCACTCAGGATGATATTCTCAAGTTCTATCCATTTGCCTACAAAATTCACCATGTCTCTATTTTTAATAGCTGAATAGTATTCCATTGTGAAGATGTACCACAGTGTTTTTATCCATTCTTTAGTTGAGGAACATCTAGGTTGTTTCCAGTTTCTGGCTATTATGAATAAAGCTGCTATGAACATAGTTGAGCAAGTGTCTTTGTGGTATAGTGCAGCATTTTTGGGGTATATGCCCAGGAATGGTATAGCTGGATCTTGAGGTAGAACTATTCCCAGTTTTCTGAGAAACCACTAAATTGATTTCCAAAGTGTTTGTACAAGTTTGTACTCCTACCAGCAATGGAGGAGTGCCCCTTATTCCATATCCTCACCAGCATGTGCCATCTCTTGAGTTTTGGATCTTAGTCATTCTAATGGGTGTAACATGGAACCTCAGAGTTGTTTTGATTTACATTTCCCTCATGACTAAGACTCATCTTTAAGTGCTTCTTGGACAGTTGAGATTCCTTTGTTGAGATTCTCTGTTTATCTCTGTACCCCATTTTTAAATTGGGTTTTTTGGGTTGTTGGTGTCTAACTTCTTGAGTTTTTTGTTTGGTTGCTTGGTTGGTTTTTTTCTTTTCTTTTTTTTAAATAAATTTTGGTTATTAATCCTCTGTCAAAAGTAGGGTTGGTGAAGAGCCTCTGCTAGTCCGTAATTTTATGATAAGCTTTAAAGGAAAAACTAAAAGAGTGAGATATGATACACTCAGAGAGTACCAAAGCCACACCAGAGTGCGTGGTGGTGTGGACACAGCAGAGTTCCAATCCCAACAGTGTGACCCCAGAGGACATAGGGCATGGACTGCCAAAATCAGCCCAAGAAAAGGTAAGTGATCTAGAAAGTCCTTGACCCCCTAAATAATCAAATAGACTCTCTTTTTAAATCCTCTGACAAAAATCTCCAGATCCGAATTCTTTCCTGACAAATTAACAAATGGTTTTTTTTTTTGTTTGTTTTTTGTTTTTTGTTTGTTTTTAGTATGTAAAGAACAAATAGTACTGAGAGATTTCCTCCAGAAAACAGAACTGGAACAAATGCTTCCAAACACAGTTTGGTGTGCTCTCAAAGCAGATACAGGTAGAAGGAAAATACTCGCAAGCCCCACCCGAGAAGCTGCTTTTACAGAAGTCTCTAGTTACCTCATGAGGTAACCCAACCGCCCAATCACCAGCACCCTCACCAGGTAACCCAACCGCCTGGTCACTGGTCTCCTTGCGCACTTACGTACACACATCTTCTTCCTACAGATACAGATGTGTAAGTAAAAAGAAAGCCCTTTTTAAAAACTCAAAAGCTTGTATCAAAATATGAAAAATGATGAAGCTGGAGAGATAATTCAGTGGTTAGCAGCTCTTGCTGCTCTTCCAGAGGACCTGGGTTCTGTTCCCAGCACCCAGATGATGGCTCACAACTGTCTCTTAATTCCAGTTCCAAGGGCTCCAAGAGCCTCTTCTGACCTCCCTGGGCAGCAGGCATATATATAGTACACATACATAAATGTAGTCATGTGCTCATACATATATAAATCTTTTTAAAAATGGGTCACCTTTAAAATACTTAACATGCAAAAATTCCTGGCAATGAAAAAATTAATAGAAAATTTAAAATATGGGGCTGGAGAGATGGCTTTGTGGGTAAGAACTCATTCTGCTCTTGTAGAGGTTCAATTCTTACCACCTGCACAGGGCACCACACACCCCAGCTACAGGGGATCTGACGCCCTCTTCTGAATTCCCCAAACACTGCCCCCACATACTTAAATTCTTTTTTTAAAAATTAAATGCTATAAAATTACATACAAGAGGGCACTTGGCAGAAAGGCAAACGCTCAATAAACATAAAGAATATTAAGCCTTCCCCTCCAGTTAATGATGTCAGAGTTGTAAAACCATGAGGTGTTGCAGAGCCTTCAAACTGCTCATTCTCTCATAAGAAAGGGTGATGTTTTTAATGAGGGGTTGGAGAGTTGTATTCTCACACTCTCAGGGATGAACTGCAGAGGAAAGTCTAGTGCACAATAAAAGTCCACATCTTCAGAGTTCTGTTTCCGGCACACATACCCCCACACACAGGATGCAGACTTATGTGCACAAGCCTTCTCAACACAGCCAGCCAGCAGGGAAAGCCAAGTAGTTCCAAGCAGAGAGAAGACAGAAAAAGCATGCCGTTTCTGTGTAAACATGTCCGGTGGAAGGAAAGATGCAGTCAACGTGGATTGCACAGATAAGTAACTGGCACACAAGCAAAGTCTTATTTTTCACTTTTACAGCAGCCACAGGCAGTGTGCAGTGTCAGAGGAGTGGCATAGAGAGGCCTGTGGGAGACACGGTAACAGGTATGGGTTTCACTCACCACACTTCCCATAGGCATGGACTTAGGTAATAAGTCTGAACGGCTTCAGAAGAAGGGGAGAAACATCTCTCTTTATTATGACATAGTCCCACTAAGGACAAGCCAGGCTCCGAGCAGTTCAGTGGCCCATCCAAGGCAGGAAACTGGCTTAAGATCTAGGTTTCCACTTCTCCCTCTTCATGGAGTCAAGATGTCCTGCAAGGCGCAGTCATCTATTATGTCAGTGGCTCTCAACCTTCCTAATGCTGCAACCCTCTTACACAGTTCCTCATGTGGTGCAGAATTATTAAAATTATTTCATTGCTACTTCAGAACCATAATTTTGCTACTGTTATGAGTCATAATATGCAACCCCCTTGAGAGAATTGTTTGATCCTAGGGTGGGGGTGTTGAGGACCACCATGCTCTGTCTTCATTATATGCCAGGAGTGCTGGGGATTTATTTAAGTAGAGAAAACAAAGAGAAAGAAAGGCCTGGGATACATGGTCAGAGACTGAAAACAAGAAGGGAAGATTGTGCCGACTCCTAAGACTGTACCCCTGCCTCATGCCTGGCTCTGCCCTAAGTACTTGGCATTCAGTTTTCTATCTTAACCTTCCCAACAACCATAGCAGGAGCCAGGCTTTATAAAGATTCCACAATTCACCCCTCTGGCAGAGCTACAGTGACCACAAGGAGGGTGCTCTGCATGTTGGAGAGGAAGGTATGTGCAATGTGTAAATGTTCAATATGTGTTTGCATCTGTGTGCAGGTGACAAACGTGTGTGTAGGGGCCTGTGGAAACCCAAGCTTGATGTTAGGAATCTTCCTGGACTCTTTTCTACCTTTATTTCCTTTGAGGCAGGATCTCTCATTCAAACCCAGGATTTGCTGATTTCTGGGATCCCCTGTCTCTGCCTACCTGTTGTCTATGTGAGGTCTGGAGATGCATACTCTGGTCTTTCTGCTTGCATGGCAAGTGCTTTCACTTCCTGTCATCTCTCCAATCTTTCCAAATGCCTCTATGGATTTCCCCTGGGCTCCAGTGCCTTCTGCAGACTCCTCCTCATGACTCCTCGGTGACTGGAGCATCATAAAGCCACAAAGAGTGACAGGAAGGCCTTCTCCCTTAGCAGGGCAGAGGATGTGGTTACACTGATCTGTGTGAGTGGGTGCATATGTGCTCATGGTGGAGGTCGGGGAGAAAGTCACAGTACTTAACCTCTCTCCTGCTGGGTGGGTCTAGGTGTTGAATTCATACTGTCAGTCTTGGTTGCCAGTGCCCTTACCCACTGAGTCATCTCACCAATTCAGAACAGAATATTTTGTAACTCAAGCCCATGGCAGGGGCAATAGCTGTCTCTTCCTTCTGTAGCTTACCTATCAGTGTGCCCTTAGGACCTGGGCCCTGGCTCTGGTCTCCCTGCCACCTAGCTTCCTCCAAATTCACAGCAGGAGGAACTTCTGTTCCCACTGTCTGCACAGACAGCTTCATGTACTGGCTCTCTCCATCAGTGCATACTGGGCTGCTCTTCCTTTCTCTGTCCACTTCCCACATCACCTCAGCATTACTTATCAACAATTCAACTAAGTACTGGTGCCCGTATCATGGCAGGCACTATGCTGGTGTAGCCAACACAGCAGCTAGTCAGGGTACTTGGCTTCATTGAGTCAGCACTAAGGCAGGAAGATAAGGCCAGCAGCTAAGTAAGGCAGGTAACGTCTACGAAAATTCCCAGGGCCAGCTGTGCACAGTGGATCTCCTTACAGACTGACCCTCCCTGTTCCCAAAGAATGTAGCATACAAGAAACAAGGGCCACCAGTGTTCAGTCATCAATCTTTCACCGGACACCATATATCTTCACAAGTAATTTTGAAACATGCGATTTCATGATGGTACAAGATCACTGCTATCTATCATCTTTTTAAGATGAAAGAAATGTGGAGCCTAAAGAAGGGTGACAGCTTTGCTCATGACCTCAGGGTCAATAAGCTGCAGATTCACCACTTGAGATGAAATGCAGATAGGTTTACTTCCAAGTCCTATTGCTAAAATTCTAAAGTCTCACCAAATTTAAAATGAATCTAACAAACGCAGCAATGTAGGAAAGCTCCAGCCTGAGAAAGGGTCTCTGCAAATGGCCTCAATGCCATATCTGTGGGCATGGGACCCCTAAGAGCTGAGCTGCCCCTCCCCAACGGGAACCTTTTAAATGACAGAGGACAAGTTAAGTGGTATCTCCAGAAAGACAGTTCCTGTTCACGCACAATGCCTATTACACCCTGCACCCGGCCCTGAGGGGTGTATTTTCTACATTGCTCCAAATAGGGGTGTCTAAGATTGGATCATTTACTGTAACCATCTAGAAAGAAATTGCTCCTTGGGAGAAAGGGAAGCACAGCTGTTAGACAGAGGCGGTGTGGCCTGATCCATTACAGTCTAGCCCCTAAGAACACTACCAGGCAGCTCGGTGTAAAATGTGCATCTCAGAGGTAATTGATCTTCCAAATGTAAGTTAGCTGAGACCTATGTACACCCCAGAGAGAGTGGGGTGAGAGAGGCAGAGGGAGAGGGAGAGAGAGTGCCCTGTCTCATCTTTACCATTCTCTGGTGTTTGGGAAAAATGGCCCGCTCTTCAATAATTTGATTCTCTTCTCTCCCTGGTGAAATGGATACAGTAGAGATGTTCTCCCAGTAAAGGACAGACAGACCCTTGAAACTGCAACCTCTCATGAAGGCATGTGTGCAGCAGAAAGAATCAGAGCTAGGTCTCTGTATGACTGGCTCACATAAATGTGGCCCAAAGCCATACTATGCTGCTGAGACCCCCATGTAAACCCAAGCCCTTGCATGCTGATGTTACAGAAATGTGCAGTCCCCCACCACACACACACACACACACACACACACACACACACACACGCTCCAGAGGTGATGCTCATCTCCAGGAGCTTTTTGGGAAGAGAACAGGATCCTTTTTCTTTCCCCTTTCCGTTCCCAAACACTGCCACATCTAAAACTACCAGGAAATGGGGCTGCAGAGATTTGGAGGGTAGCAGTGCTTGCTGCTCAAACACAAAAGCCTGAACCTGGATGTTTGGATTTCCTAGAGCCCAGGTTTTTTAAAAAAAAAAAAAAAAAAAAGTTGGGCAAGGCCACACTTTCCTGTAATCTCAGTGCCAAGGGGCAGGGACAGATACGGGAGGAACAAGTTTAGTAAGAGACTCTGTCTCAGGGGAACAAGGTAGACTGTGATAGAGCAGATAGCTGGTATCCTCTTCTGACCACCTCACATACATGTGAGCATTCATATCTGCAGGCATGTGCATGCACACGCATGTGCACACCTGCAGAAATGACAGGGATGGAAATCCTGGCAATTCTGGGAGCAAGTGACCCACATACATTTGCATCTGAGCGTCACAGCACAACAACACCAGGATGATCTTTTGACATAGTCAGCTTCTGTTTACATTAAAATCAGTCTGGATCTTCCATGTAAGCTCTGACATGCAGGTAGTCATTAGCTGTCTAGCATGCAGTTTCTCTGAAGTAAGTAAACCTAGATTCAATTGTCACCAGCAAGCTATTCACACTGGAGAGAAACATATAACACACACCCCCTGGCCTCATCTGTAGTCCAAGTGTGTGGAGAAGGGCCTGGCTTTAAAAGTGAGATGTGCAGAACTCTAGCCCAGCAGGATTCTGACAGAACAATTCTCACCTGTGAGCACAAAGCACACAGAATTCATAAAGCACTACAGCACGCCACTTCAATAAACCACTAATGCCGGGTGCTAGAAATGCATGTTGATTCTCCTGTGGTGGCTAAGGAAAACAGAATTTCAGCTTGGCTCCCATTCTGCCAGTCTTAGAACTGAGAGCAAGTCATCAATGCCTTGCACTTCCCAGGGTCCTCAGGAAAGATACCATGGGGTATCTTTCCTGATCTCTCTCGTAAAAAGTAAGTGCCCTCTATGGTTATATACATACTTTTATATCTGAACATTAATTGTTTTAAATCAAGGGATAACTTACATGGGATGAAAGATGTGCAAGATATATCGATGGGTTCTTACACCATCCGAATCTCAGGACAGCACCCCACTGGACACTGAAGCAGAAAGACACTGTCCTCTGAGGTGACTAATGAACTTGATCTGCCTAAAACTAAGGTCTTCCCCAGGGACAGGAAGTGTCCTACCCAAAGCCTAGGAAATCCATTCCCAGGCAATATCCTCCCACCCATCCACCCACCTCAAACCACAGTCAGCTACTGCCTAAAGCGCTCTGGCCACAGGGAGGGCATCACTATCAGCAACTGTGAGCACAGACTTTGACTGGCATCATGTTCTGGAAGCTCATTTTGTTTCTGAGCAGTATCTCCCTGTGGGATTGTAGATCCTAAAGATGGTTCACCCATTCTCTTGCTGACAGGTATTCAGTGTTGTCTCCACACTACAGTTATTGAAAGTAAAGCTGTTATATAAATTCTTGCACAATTCATTCATATGTATATATATATATATACATATATACATACTTATATATACATACATAGTATAGTTCTCTAAAATAAAGCATGCAGAGGTGAAACTGGAAGCCTACTGGGGAGCTAAATGTTTAAAGGACCTGAGGAGAGCTGCTGGTAAGTTCAAATGCCCACAAATTCTAGTTCAATCCCATCGTAACTGACATTTAATGCTGTCAGCACTTCATGTTAGCCATTCTGAGGAGCATACAATGGGACCTAAGGATGCATTTGCTTTGTGTTCCTCTAACAATTAGTGATGTAGAACATATTTCAGGTGACTGTGGCCATTTGAAAAGTACCTGTTTGGATGTTGCAGGATATTTTATGGTATGTCTTGCCTTTTGGTGAGTGTAAGGGTGTGTGTGTGTGTGTGTGTGTGTGTGTGTGTGTGTGTGTGTATGTGTGATTTGTTTATTCTATTTAGAAAATGCCCTTAGGCATGCAGCATGCCTCAGCACACATGTAGAGCCAGGGAGTAGCCTTCAGGAGGAACGTCTTGTCTTCCACCTGAGGCAGTCTCTCAGTGTTCCTGCTGTTAATCTGTATACTCCAGGTTACATACCTGTATGCATACCTAACCCATGAGCTTCCAGCTCGTTCACATGCTTCTATCTCAACACAGGAAGGCTGAGGTCCCAGGTGTGACACACAGAATCCGGCATTTTACTTGGATTCCAAGGATCAAATTTAGCCATCTGGCTTCCACAGTAAAAGCTTTTACCCATTTGCACCATGGAGCCAGCCCAAGCATAAGGTTTCAGCTTTCATGAAATTAATTATTTATCAACATTTCATTTTACAGTTAGCAAGTTCTGGGTCCTCTAAGAAATCTTTGGCCCCAAGTCAGGAAGCTGCTCTGCTATGTCTCCTCTGAGGAGAAAGCAAAGGCTCTGCAGTTCTTCATATCTATGGCTTTGTATCTGCTAAAAGTCATGAGAGTGGACATTTGTTGAGGTCTCTTTATGAACTGTCTTGTCATTCTTGGGTACACTGACCTCTAGTCCACATCGGTGCCAATAACACTTTCTCAATTACTAGCTACATCTTTTCATAAGTCTTAAAATCACATACCCAGTTCCTCTAACTTTGTTCCTTTAGGTCAAGTTTAGAACCTCCTCTGGTTCTAGTCTATTTTAAGATATTTTTAATAACAACTTGCAAGTGTCTGTTTTAAAATGACAGTGTTAATAAATATTGTTAGGATTTTGATTGGTATTGCATTGAGTTTAGCCAATATGGAGGAAACTGAAGTCTTGAGAAGAGCCAGCTCCTCGGACCACAGGGCCCACCCTCGCCACGTGCTCAAGTCTTTTCTCCGTGTTCTGACACGGACATGGAAAACACATGTTTACAGATTTATCCCTAGGGTTTCTCTTTTGGTTTTATCAAAACATTACTTTCATTTTAATCTTTATATTTCCAATTGTTTGCTGCTAATAACAGGAATATAGCTGCCTGAGTGTACTATGCCTGTGGACAGACACGTGGGTGGTGACAGTTCTTACTATCCACTCCTAATTTGTAGGGCTTTAATTCGTTTTTACTTTTGTAAACCTTATTGCCCTATAGGGCTGCCAGGGACAAAACAGAGGCCTCACAGAGGACAATTTGCCTGGCTCCTACTCGTGGAGAGCTTGCTTAGGCCTGTCCTGCAATAACAAGCCTACACTCTCTGCCCAGGTCTTTCTCATGCCAAGACTTCATGGACTCAAGTTTACAGAGTTTTCCCCTTTGTTTTGCTAATGAGATAAATGCCAATGGTTAATTTTTTTTTTTTAATGCTTAAAACTAAATGTATCTCTAGGATAAACTGGAGTTGTTAGTGCTATACTATACCCTACATATAGCTAAAACTGATTTGTATTTTGCTGTCCAACTCAGCCTTTGAAAACTTTCTTCCTGTGATGTGGCGTCTTTGGAAAGTAGCAGTGTGGTGAGGCTGGGCTCCAGAGGGAGTCCTCCCTGCCTGCTTTCTACAGAGGGAGTCCTCCCTG
>JADRCD010162120.1:0-10461 GCA_019843815.1 Montemys delectorum
GATGAGATTGGAACTAGTCAGCATTTAATCAAGACAGAAAGTTTGAAAGACTGAGAGGTGGACATGATTGGAGAATAAGTGTAGAGTCTTCTATTAGTGCTATCTAATGGGAAAGATCCCTGGATGGAGGTAGAGTTTATAAGTCTTTGTAAGTTAAGAGAAGGAGCAAGTTAGGAGAGGGGAATATGATGATAAATGACCTAAATGTTAGGGTTTTTCCCACCAAATAAGGATCTCAGCAACTGCTACAGCACATATGCAAGGTGTCCATCCTTGGATGGTCAGATATAATTTTTGACAAGTATGCTAAAGGCGCAAAGGAGGGTCCTAGGTGGTCATCTAGGACTCCGAGGGACATAACTCTTTTTCTGTTACATAAAAGGAGAAAGGATGGGTTAGGTAAGAAGATGTAAGGCTGGGTTCTGAAAAAGGTCTTGTTGGAGACTTTGAAAGAACTTAGTAATAGTGTTGAGAAGAAACTCCTGGGTAGGGCCTAAGGATTCTTCATGTTAGGGGAGAAAAAGGAAAGAAAAGGAAGGAACCTAGGAATGGAAAAAATACAACAACAAAAAAACATGTATTCCTAGGAAACATAAAATTTCCTCTTTGGTAAAAGAGACTACTAGAAATTTGGTTAGCTATTTTATATGTAAGGCAATGGCTTTGTGTGTTGAAGTAATTTTTAGACCCAAGTAGGTAACTTGAAAAGTGGACAATTGGATTTTAGTAGGTGAGACTCCACAGCCTCAGCTAGACAGAAAATTTAAAAGATCAGAGGTGTTACTTTGACTAATTTCCAGAAAAGAATTGCAGAGGAGAATGTCATAGACACACTGAATAATCTTAGGTTTAGGGAGAGTCAAAGAAGCTGGGACCTGGTCAAATAGGTATGGTGTTGCCCCAGTATCACTAAGATAAGATTGTCCAGGTGAATTACGTAGAAAAGTGGGTGTCAGGGTCAGTCTAGGTAAAGACGAAGCTATTTTGTGATGAGCATCTTAGAAGGATAGAGGAGAATGTGCCTTCAAGATATAGGACTGAGAAATGAAAGGTCCCTGCAGGAATAATGGAACGAAGGATATGAGGATCAGCAATAACAGAATAGAGAGGAACTACTGCTGAATTAAGGAAACAGAGATCTCAAACCAGGCAATAGGAACCATTAAGTGTTTTAGCTGTGAGTATAGGGGATGTAAAAGGGGAAGACATAGGATGGAGAGTATTTTTGTTAGGAGGTCAGAGATGATAGTCTTAAGTACCCCAAGGCTCTAGAAATAGAGAAGATACTGAGCTTGGGTGATATAATATTTAGAGACCTGAAATTGGATGACAACAGAGGAGTTTTTGACATCCCAGACTTGGGGATCTAACTAGGAGGTTTGAAAAGGAAATGATGTGTTAGAGGCAGTAGGTTGGGTATTTAAAAGAAGGACGTGAGTGGCTGCTGGCAAGTTTACATTCAGTCAAATGGGGGGAGAAAAGAAATAGAAGCTCCCACTTTGGCTAGAAGATTCTTTCCTAATAAAGTGATGTGAAACATTGACACCCAGTCAGGGGTCAGAAGAACACCCATAACTGATAAGTGATAAGAAATGTATCCTGAAAATTGCATCAGGAGTAAGTGGCCTGTCTCAATGTCCAAAAGGAAGCAGATAGGCCACTCTGATACTGTAAATACTACCTGGGGGTTCCTATTTGTGATAGTAGTCATTGTGTCAAGGGCCCCTTCAATCATTTCTACCTGAGCCTGGGAGATCAGTTATAGGGTAGTCTGAGAGTGATGTACCCATGCTACAAGTGAAACAAGGCAACCAGCAGTCCAATGTCCCTCTTGATGTCACTTTGGGCATGGCCCTGGTAGTTTGTGGGGATTAGGACAGACCCATGCCCAGTGACCCAACTGACCATATTTGAGACAGTGAGCTGGTGTTTCTTGAGTCTTGGGGAACAAGAAAGCCTAGACAGTCACTGAAGCCAGTTGAATAGCCTTGGCCAGCATATGGTATTTTTGTTTTCCAGCCTTCTCATTTCTCCCTTGTTACACTTTAAAGACCAGCACTAAGATTTCTGCCTATGGAACTAGGGATTATCTTAGTTAGGGTTTTTCTGCTGTGAACAGACAACATGACTAAGGCAAACCTTATAAAAGACAACATTTAATTAGGTTGGATTACAGGTTCAGAAGTTCAGTTCATCATCATCAAGTTGGGTGCATAGCAGTATCAAAGGCTGCATGGTACAGGAGGAGCTGAGTGTTCTACATTTTTAACTGAAGGCACCCAGCAGAATACTGACTTCCAGGCAGCTAGGGCTAGGGTACTAAAGCCCACACCTACAGTGTTACATCTATGCCGACAGGGACACTCCTCTTAACATTGCTACTCCTTGGCCTAAGCATATGCATACCATCACATTCTACTACCTGGCCTCCAAATGCTTGGTCAAACATGTGAGTATATGGAAGTCATAACTAAACATAATATAATGCAAAATATATTTATTTAGTCCAACTTCCAGAGTTTCCATAGTTTATAACAGTTTCAACAATTGTAAAAGTCCAAAGTTCAAGGTCTCTTCTAAGATTGGTCCAATTATTTAACTGTAATCCCCAAAGCAGGATAGGAAACCAGATGGGTAACTCCAAACTTTGCATCTTCATGTCTGATGTCAAAGCAGCCTACAGAACTCCAACTCCTTTTTCACCTTTGTTGACAGCTACAAACCTACAAACTTCTTTTCCTGGGCTGGTTCTACTCCTGTTAGCAGCTTTTCTCATCAGATGCCCATGGCTGTGGCAACTTGGGGTCTCCAAAGCAACGTCACTTTCATAGATTCATGTTTCAATGTCCAGAGTCTATACATGATCTTCTGGGCTTCTCCAAAGGGCCTCTTCTTCCACCTTTGCCCTCTGTAGCACTTTAAGGTCAGGTTGTTCTTGGTGATCATCCCATGGTAGTGGCATCTCCAATATGCTGCGGGCTGCTAATGGAACTAGGCTTTACCAATAGCCTGTCATAGGCTCTCTTGATGGTGCCAAGCCTCAAATCCTTTGTATGAATCCTTCAGTCTCAGGCCATCAACTACTACTGAGGTTGCGCTTTCATCAATGGCCTTCCATGTCTTCTCACAGAGCCAAGCCTCAGCTAATGTTCATGACCTCTTCATGCCTTCAAAACTAGTACTACCTGTATGACTTTAACACATTACAAAGTACAGTTGCAGCATGAGGTACAACCTTGGCTGTCTCTGGAATACAGCTTCTTATTGATCTCAGAAAACACTTCTCAGAAGATTTCACCAGAGTGATGCTGGTCTCTTCTTAATCACTACTAATTTCTTATCACAGGCTTATCACAGCAATACCCCAATCCCTGGTACGAACTTTTGTCCTAGTTAGGATTTTATTGCTATGAACAGATACCATGACCAAAGCTAATCATATATAAAGGACAACATTTAATTGGGGCTGGCTTACATTTCCAGTGGTTAACTCCATTATCATCAAGGTGAGAGCATGACAACATCCAGGCAGGCATGTCCCAGGAGGAGCTGAGAATTCTACATCTTCACTGAAGGCAGCTAGAAGAATACTGACTTCTGGACAGCCAGAGTTAGGGTATTAAAGCCCACACCTACAGCAATACAACTACTCCAACAGGGACACACCACCTAATAGTGGCATTCCTTGGTCCAAGGATATACAAACCATCATGGGGATCATCTTTTCATGCTTGGTTCTAATATAAGGGTAGCTTTGAGAAAAGAAATAGGTCTTCTGGAGCTGTTTAGCTTCAGAATTTTTAGGGTCTAGATGAGTATATTGTAAGAATTCCTTTGGAAGGCACTCTAAAATTTGAAATGAATCTTCCTGTTTGTCCTTGATAACCTCTTGGAGTTTTTCATAATTTAATGGCTTAAGGGCAGCCTTAAGAATAGCAGCCAGGAGACAAGTTCTAAACTGGAATCTAGCTAAAATAGAACTTGGATTGTTATAATTCCATTGGGTATTATAGGTAGGCGCCTCCTCAGACCCCAGTGTGCTGTGTTTGTTTGGATCATCTACATGTACTCCAGCTTACATATACTCTAGTCCTCAACCAAATTTACCTGCACTCTTTGTGAAGTAAATTGTTACAGAGAACCATGTATATAACATGGAAAGTCAGATTATAAGATTGAGTGATATACTGAATGTATTTAAATAAATATGTAGAAGTTAGAGGTATAGCTTCTCAGTCTGTTTGCAGTCTGAGAAAGTTCACTTAATATAATGGGGAAGTGTAACCAAACTAGACCATACATACCAGTGACTTCCCACAAAGGAAGAACCAAAACTGGTTTAGGTTGGGTGGTATAAGAAGGAAAATTGTTGCTACAGAAGGAGAGCGAGAGTGAGTAGTCAAAGGACTGAAAGTAAGTGCTAGTGTGGGATGGTTGGAGAGTTCCTTGCCTGTTAAGGGAGGGGAAGAGCCTTAGGAAGCCAGTGAGTAGAGGAAACTGAGGAGGTCAGAGGAGCAGAAGCTGATAAAGTCAGGAGAGCAGAGGAGGCTGAAGACACTAATTAGGGTGGCAAGGAGGGGGCTGATTACTTGGATCAAGGAGAGTGGAAGTTTGATCTGGTTGAAATTTCATAGGTAGATGGAGCTGAGTTGGGGAACATGAAGAACAAAGAGAAGGTTTTTAGTAAAAGTAAGAAAAAGACTACATGTAGGAAACCTCCTTTCATTTTCTGTATCACTAGCAACAGTTGTAAAGATTCCTTAAAATAATAGGATCAAAAGTGCCATTAAGTGACAATTTTGAGTCATCATCTAGTGAGTATTGGAGCTAAATCTAATTGCAAGGATTTATAAGTCTGGAGGCCTTTAGATCAAGAACTAGTTTTAGAAATTTGAGATTACCAAAAGGTATCCCAGGGGAGAACCTAAAAGTATGAACAAAAAATGAATTCCCATGGATGAGTAAAAAAGATTATTATTTTATATAACTAGTGGCATCCAAAGACAGAAAAAAAAAATACTTACAGAGCAAAAATGATACAAACTAGTTTACCAGGTCAGATGTTGTAACCAGGGACCAATAGGGCATATGACTGGTAAGCAAAGAACACCCAGTACTAGGATTTTTGAGAGAAATGGGAGGTACCATGTCTTGAGAAGAAAGAAATCTCGCCCAAGGGAAAAGGTCTTAAGGTGCAGGTCAGTGCAAAGAGCCAATAGCTAGAGGATCCTACATCTGCAAGCCACCCAGAGAGGTGCTGAAAACTCAACAGTCATTCTGTCAGATCCAGAAGGATGTTTATGCCAACCAAAAGGGAACGTCATCAATTGGCCATTGTTTCAATGCAAAGATCTAGCAATCTAATGGCTGTAAACTGAACCTGAGTAGCAAGTGGACTTGTCTAGATAGGGTTCCGTCCTGTGGGCTTAACCCACACAATGATACTGTGAATCTGTGAATCTATGAATCTGAGTTACAACACCACTGATGGAACTAGGCCGTGGTTTCCAAAAAAACCACACCATGCAACAGAGGCCTCACGTGGAAGGTTTATTAAGGGAAAAGGGTACTCTTTCCCCTGGAGGAAGAAAAGAAAGAGATGGGGGAAGGGAATGCATAGTTTTATGGCAGATATTCGAGAGGACAAGCAACAGGAGTGACAATGTGTCCCTTCTGGATAGGTATAGATGACATGTATTGTTATAGGTCCCTGGGAACTAGCTAAGAATATATCTGACAGTCAACACTGCCTCAGAGTCATTTTCCACTCTCATAGATGTGCCTAATTTAGCAATTAGGATTTCTGTCTTTTAGCTCAGTACAATATTTTTGGGGAAGCTCCACATTAATGTTTTATCTTTAAAAAGAGTAGAAGTCAAAATTCTTCGTTTCATTGTTCAAATTATATGTTTATTAACTTTTTCATGGTTTATAATTTTATTATAAAGATTTAGTTTCTTATTGTTGAACAGTTATGTTGAGAATTCTATGTACAAAAAGGAGATTCTGATGTTCTACACCTTCTGTAATGGTACAAAAATATTAATTAGTTATTCAATGATTCAGTTTCAAAGATTAGTGGAAGCCTTGAAAGATGGATCAATCCAATGTTACTTGACTCTTCTCTACTGCTTGAAATCATGGAAAAGAATTGCTAGAGCCAAATCTTTATTAAGGCCTAAGATTGTAAGAAAGTAAATGTTCAAGGTCTTTCTCCAGAACAAAAGAAAAGGTATATCAACATGATTATACCATATGTATTTGCAAATGATGCCAAAGTGAGGCAAAAGATGAAGATCTGACATATATGAATTATCAACATGTAAAGAGATGGTTCTAGAGCAGAGTTTACAATAGCAGTTTTCCTATATAAATATCCCAATAAAAGGGATGGAAAGTCAGGAAGACATACTCCAGTCAATGTGTGGAAACACTTGGCCAATTCTACCAATCTTCCTGTTCTGATCTTCGCTATCCACCATGACCAGGTCCCAACTCTCCTACCAGATGGTGACACTACATTTCTCTCTTTGGCCTGGTTACAATCATGTCTAGAGCTTCCTACCTTGATTGTTTATATCCTCTTATTCTCCATAGTAAAGAAAGTCTCCAATAGTGCAACTTCCCTACTCCACAGTGACAGTGCAAAAGAAGTGTTAATGGTGAGTGTTTCAATAGATGATATTTAACCTCCACATATTTGAGTCAATTAATTTTGGACTGTTTCTAATGAAGAAAATTTGAAAGCTAATGTACCATATGCAGCTGGAAACTGCTGATACTGTGACAAATCAGACAATTATTCTTATCTGGTATTATTCAGTGTCTGCAGTAAGATATATAGTAGGCTATTCGAATGATGACCATTTCCTCAAAAAATGAAGGGAATTTTAATGAGAACAGATGTGTTTCTCCTATAATTCTTCCATAGGATATCAACGTTTTCAGAATTTTACAAGAATTGTATTTTGGCAGTTACTGGAGAGTCTTCTAGGGTGGGAGGAGATAGGCAGTAATCTCAAATCTCAGTTGGTTGGTATGGGAAGAAAAAAAACAGGTTTCCTATAAATCAGCTATGTAACTGTGATTGTCAGGGCCTCAATGAGTCAAGAAAAGTCCAATTTCTAGAAATATCTTTGTTCTTTCTTACCCACTCTATAGCCACTTCTATGATGATGAAAGATAATAAAATGATTATAACTGAGATTGAGATGAATTTTCAGTTCATCAGAATGTATGATTAATGTGATAGACTTGTATTAATGGAATGTGCTTTCCAATTAGAGAACTATTCTCAAGGCAAGAAAAAATCATTTTCACAATAAAAATACTTCGCGCCAAAGATATGCTATCTTAAAGTTTTTAAAGAACTCTGAGTTTGGCATTAGAGAAATTAAAATATGAATGACAAAAATAAGTCTGTCTTATTGGACAATTGGTTGATTGGAGATGTTTCTCTTATCGTACATAAAAGGAGTCACATTTTATATTATTTGCAAGAATCTGAAATTTATTTCAAGGGGAAGAGAAGGCTAATTTTTATAATGTAACAATAGGCCTCTGCATCTCTAACTGATATACAAATAGTGTATTCATTTAGTGAGTGGACATTTCTTGCAGCGCATTAATAGAGGTTATGCAGAAGGCTCGGGAACTCTGAGGAGGCAATTTTATAATTTAGAGTAAAAGTGGTTATGTCTATTTGGTGATTAATGGAGTAGAATTGACCTTTCTTAAAGCTGACAGTAGGAATCCAGAGTCAATCAAGCCTTTCTCAGTAGATGATTTCAAGTGAATTTTAGAGAAAGGCAGAGGGACATAGTCATCACTATACGGCAATCAAATAATCACAATGATGAAGTATCACCCAATTAAATCCAGGTATACATAGGTTAATAGTACCAGATTTAAAAAAAAAAAAAAAAAAAAAAACACATTTATTCCAACTTGCTGTTCTTCACTCAACCATCTGCATCCCAGGGACTTTTCTGTTCATTTTCACAGTTATTGCTGTTAGAATTGAAGAGATGCTCTTAATCCATAAATAGATAGAGGAAATATGGTATATATTCATATTATTTCATAAAACAATAAAGAAATTACACTAATTACTAATTACACTAACTACTTACACTCATAGGAAAATAGATCCCACAGGAAATAGTATACCAAATGAAATAAGTTAGAGTCAGATAAACAAAGAACATGCTTTTAATTTTCTCACATAAGTAATCTGGTTTTTAATCTATATTTTGTGCATATATATGCATGTGTATATTATGTATTTGTGTGTTTGAGGAACAAAGTATAGATCTGCTATGTGATGCAGTTATTCAATTTTTCAATACACATCCAAATATATGTGATTCATATAGCATCAACATACCAAAGAGAAACATGGCTACATTTATGACAATAACTAAAAAGCAAAATCAATTGAAGAATCAATTAATGATTCATAAACATATGCACGTATGACATTGAATACTACTCAGTCATAAAAAATGGTTATATTATGTAATTTAGAACAAAAAAGGTGGCCCTGGAAGATATTACATGAATTAAATTAAGCAAGACACTCATAGACTTGTACCATTTATTCTCTCTCATACAGAAAGTTAAAACTAAAAATGTCAACCTGAACATTTAATAGTAACAACATTTTCAAAGAGGATGGGGAAAAAATGGAGCTGGGTTTCCATACTTATATTTAATATCACACAGAATATCATTGAAATTTCTAATTAATACAAGTTTAAAAAATATAAAAGAAAAAGATACCTAGCCATTGTAGGCCTAAGATTTAACTACCATGCCTAATTCTGACTCTTATTGGTTAATGACCTTAAGTCAAGTGATTTTCTCATTTGTACTATAGAGATATTTAATCACATTTTGAGAATTAAATAGAATAGCATTAAATATGTTATTATATAAAATTTTACATTCAGAGATCAAAAGAAGATGTACATTTATTTTTATTATTATTACTATTATTGTTATTATTACTATTATTATTACTTGTATCATTATTATTACACTTATCAAATGTATTTAGCTCTTATTATGATTAGATTATGCTGACTAACCCACAGGGTGTTCATTGTACATATTGTCGAGATGATGGTTAGTGGCACAATGGTAGACCTTGAAAACATGTGACATGGTAGAAAGTTTTAGGTCACTGGAAATGAATTCTAAATTATAAGGGAAATATATCTAATTTCTGTCTCCTATTTTTCCCTCCCCTGTCTTTGTAGAGAGCCACACCCGAGCCGGCAGCCTCCATTACAAGATGGCACCGGCATCCGGTTTCTTCTCCCCTTAACACGTAGTCTGCGCATGTGCCTAGGGCCAGAGCTCGCTAAGTCTCAGCCCATTTGCGCATGTGCTAGGGCCAAAAAGCACCAAGTCACAGCCTATCCCGAGGCATCTCATGAGGTAATGAGCAAACAGCCAATCAGAGATGAACACGCCGCTCCAGGGTGTATAAAAGCAGTGCATTCTCCAGGGCTCGCTCTTTCCTCGCCACATGGTAATAAAGGTTTGCTGCAGAAGGATCCTGTGTGTGTGTCCGTGTATTCCTGCCAGCGGGAAAATAGCGCGGACCACACTTGGTGCTGAAACCCGGGACTTCGTCATCACCGGCACCACTGAGGAGACCCCCATTTTCGGGGAGGGTCCAGAACTGCAGGACAAAGGTAAGCTCTGAGAGGCATGTTTGGTCTTGATCTACAAGACAGTATGTCAGAAACAGAGCAAGATAAGAGGTTAGGAGCTCAGAAAGAAAAAAGAAGAGGCATGCCTAAGGAAAGAGACCCTTCCAAAGATATTGAGTCTGCGGAAGCGAGAGACAAGGGAAAGGACACCCTGGGAGAGAAATGTAAGGAGAAACAGGCCTCAGAAAAGAGATCTCTTTATCCGATAAAGGAACTAGAGGTTTTGGGGCTTGATAGTTCTGAGTTGGAAGAACTGAGTCCTGTTGAGGAAGCAGCTCGCTTGCCAAATCGAAAGCGAAAGAAAGATGGCGGCGGTAGGCAACTCGGTGCCTTGCGGAGCCCGGCCTGGCGGGGCCTGGGGCAGCAGGTCTCCTCAGTCTGGGCCATGATTGCAGCTGGGCCTAGTGGCCGGGCCAGCCCTCATATCGAACGGCGACAAACTGGTGGCCACCGTGTGGCCCTACCAGCAGCTGGCGCTTCTGCAGCGCCTCACCGTGCTACCGTTTGCCGGGCTACTGTACCCAGCCTGGCTGAGCGCCGCTGTCAGAGGTTGCTTGAAATGGGGCAAAAGACAAACTACCAGGCAGCATTAGAACAGAACCACGAGGCTTCCCGGCCCTTGGCGAACTCACAGGCAGCATTGGAACAGATAGGGGAGGAGTGTTCGGTAGAGTCAGAAAAGGAGAGCTGGATTCGGGGCCTACTGTCGACTCTACAGTTAGAATTGAATTGTCACTTGTTT
>JADRCD010162126.1:0-20313 GCA_019843815.1 Montemys delectorum
CCCCCCCCCCCGACCTAGACTGCCTGATGGGGCCTCAATGGGAGAGGTTAGGCCTACTTCTGTTGGGACTAGATGCCCCAGGGTGGGGTGGTACCCAAGGGGAGCTTGGGAGAAGGGATTTATAAGGGTAGGACTGGGAAGACTGGAAAGTAGCTGTGATTGGGATGTAATGTGAATACATTAAAAAAAAAAATAAAAAAGAGATGAAAATCAGAACCAAGAGAACTGTCCACATTTTCTTGAAATGCTGTAACTCTCCCCTTTCTGTTAAACAAGTATGGAAACCTTAACCTCTGGGCATTCAGTGAGCAAATAGTTCCAATGCAAGTGTGAGTATTTGTCTTTTCTCTCACTAATCTATTACCAGTTAATTTGACGGTCTGCTTTTGGAGTCCTATCTAAATGGACAGAGGGAAAGTTTATTCTTCTAATAAGAGAAAAGTCAAATCTCAAGTGCTATTTCACAGTTCTATGATGAACATCAGCATGTAAGCAATATTCTCTGACAGACTACATGTAAATATAGTTTTGTTCGAGAAGCAAAATAGGGTTGATAAATTTCAATTGTAAGGGATGACACAGTAAATATTTTAGACTGGGGGGGGTGTTATATGGTGTCTCTTACCGTGCTTAATTGTGCTCTTGTGTATAAGATCATTCATCAGTAACACTTGTATGAGCAAGTATGGCTATATTTCAATAAAGTTTTATTGGTGGATACTGAAGTTTGGATTTCATAAACTTTTCATGTTTTTTTTTAAAATTACTAAATATTTCCCTCATAACTCCTTAATTTGTTTGGCATATAGAAATTGGTAGCTGGTTAGACTTGGTGTGGGCCATAGCTTATTGACTATTTTTATCTAGACCACTATGCCCAGCCCTTTTTACTTTATAGAAGCATGGAGAACCATGTTTCTATATGGTTTCTTGAACCATACGCTGGGGTAAGTGACCATGGACATTCACGGTGGAGTTGCATTTGATGGATTGTTAGCTGGTAGGCCTCCGACTGTATTGAGGGATGAGACCACTGAAAAATGTGTAACTCATTTACTACTTTACAAGCTACTAACATGGAATCCTAGCCAGTCTTCCCATCTTCTATCTCAGTATATGTCATGATGCAGACTATTTGAAGACCCTTCATTGATGATTTCTGAGTAGAACCCAAGAAGTGATTTTCTGGTAACTTGCATAGCCTAGAGATAAACTGACTATTGCCTGAGAGCTCACTTCTCAAAAAAAAATGGAGGAGAACTGTGGCTTACTTATACACAGATAACTATATTAGAGTTTGTACTGGTTGAAGAAAAAGCCATATTTTGTCAGAAAGCACTATTCTGGGCCCTCAAGTCCCATCAGTGGTAGCCATCAAAGTTGTCAAACCCTCAGTATCGCTGGTTCATTCTGCCCTGGACACTTCTGTATATACCTGGGGATTATGAGAAATCATGATGTTTTAATTGTTGGGCTATTTGCAATGATTTTTACTGCTTTACTTAAAGATCAAGAATGACTTAGAGACTAAAAAGAGATATGGGTATTTAAAATTTGATATTCTATATTATAGTGCTCTATTTTATAATCTCCCAACTAAGTATAAGTTTATAGATACTATATCTAAGTCAACTGTTTATTATTCTTCTCAATGAGTCTATATGGAACTGTGCCCCTCTCCTCAGCATCATATGTTAACATCTTACTTTTCAGTGCCTCCAAACTGCTGAATTGAACTTAGTTGCAATAGAGTCTTTATAAAGATAATGAAATAAAATAAGAAAAGATTTGATTCTTCAAATCTTTTTTTCTTCATACAACGTGACCTTATCTCTAGATAAGATAGAGATAGATTGGAGTAATGTTCCTACAAACCAAGGAATGTCCATAATTCCTGGAAAACCACTGGATGTTGAGGAAAGGCATAGAAGACACTACTGATCTTTAAAGGAATAAGCATTGTTGATGTTGTCATCTCTGACTTCTAGCTCCTAGAACTGTAAGGACACAGATCTCCCTTGTTTAAGCAACTAAGATTATGACAAATTGTTTAGCATTCCTAAAACTTAAAACAAGTATATGTATATGTTTGTGTTTGTATATGTATAAAATACATATATGACACATGATATATATGATATACATATATTATATACATACATATATTTAAATAAAGATACACACATACATGACAACAACTACAAACCTATTATTTTCTTGGACTGAGAATGTAGCTCAGTTGTTAGGATGATTTTCTAGCATCTACAAGGTTCTGTGTTCTGTAATCCTAGCACCCAGGAGGTAGAATCAAAAGGATCAGGAATTCAAGGTCATCCTAAACTTCATAGAACTTTTGAGTCCACCTTGGGCTGCATGACATCCCATCTCAAAACAAAAATGTCCTTGTTTTTATAAAAGCTTTAATGTGCTATAATTTACATACTTCACAACTTATCTACTTTATAGAGACACAACTCCAGGATTTTTAAAAATATATTCACAGAGCTGTGCAATTATTAATGAATCACTTTTATAATATTGAGAACCTGTTATCATTAGCAATCACTCTCTATGAACTCCCTTCCTTACATCTATCTGAGCAACTATCCACTTACTTTTTGTCCCTTTCCCAGCCTGTTCTGGACACATCATATTTTGTTTATTTTTAATGATAATAAGCTCTTCTACTCTTCATTACTTGGGGATTTGTGAATATACACCCAGATAAGGCACCTAGAATAGTCCAAAGAAATGGCTCCAGAGGGGGATAGAATGGGAGGGGGAAGGTGGCCAATCAGGATTGCATATCTGGCTGCCTCTTCCTCTAGGGAAGACTCATCTTTAGGGGAGAGTGTATCATCGGGCCCATCCCGCTCTACAGTTTTTAAGGTTGTGAAGGAAGGATAAATTTTCATAGGGTCTGCCAGGGCAGAAGAGGTGGCAGCTGTGAGCTCTGTAGAAGCTTTGTTAGCCATTGTGGCCATGGGAGTTTCTGGCTTGGGAATAGGGATGAAGATAGAGTCACACAGAGAAAGAGGTCTAGATATACGTTGCAGGACTTTCTCTCCCTCTTTAACTACTTCTTGAATATCTGGCCAATGTTTATAAACTTTCAAGTTTCATTAACAAGATTCCAATAAGAAAAGGCTTGCACAAGAAGCTTCTCTGGACCAAAAGACTTATAAAATTCTTTTAAACAGTCCCCGACTCTAGCCCATATTTTCTCATCAATTGTTCCCTCAAGGGGAAACCAAGGACACACATCCCCAATAAAGTTAAAAAATTTCCTGAGGTTTTTTTTCTTAACCCGTGTTCCTCGTATCTTGAGTGATTACTTGAGACCCCTTAAAAACAATTCATGTTTACTTAATGCTTGCCCCAAGCCTAGCCACTCTTTTCATCTTACTTGGATCAATATCACAGGTGTGGATCTTCACTCACTTCCTAATGAAGTGGTGATCTTGGGAGGCAGACGTTCTTTCGGAGTCGTGGTCTCTCAGACCTCAGACCCAAAGGCTACGGTGGGCGCTAGCTGCCCCCACCTGCGGGGGTATTCAACAGGGACCTAGGGCAGGGGACAGAGAATGAAGGAGACAAGAGAAACGAAGAATGAGAGCAAGACAGTTGTCTGATCAAGTTCTGAAAAACTTTATTTCAGGGATGGCAATATAAGCATAAACAAGAGGGAGCTTTAAGGGAGGGGGGGAAGAGCCGGGGGCTTTCCGAAGGCCAGGTGGCAATCTTCCGTTCCTGGAACCAGCAGTCATAATGTTCTCTCCACTCACAAATGTTTTTTTCTGTTAAACCACAAATATTATCCCAGGGCTTATTTATGTAAGCTAGTAATTTTCCACAAGGCCATGGTTGAGGCCATGGCTCTGGACAATCTCAAAAACTAAACTAAACCAAACCAAACCAAACCAAACCAAACCAAACCAAACCAAACCAAACCAAACTACAACAATGAAAAAAAACCGAGTTTATTGGGGTTACTTATAGGAGTATGGGGAATGTTAATCCCACCCAGCAAGAAGAAGACCACTTCCACAATTTTTGGGCCAAATTTGATGCTAACTTTACTAAATAGAGGCCAGGAAGATAGACACTGGCCAGGTCCATACCTGGGATTCCCAGAGAATGGCATCAAATTACATTAGACAAAGGCTTTAAAAGGCAAATCTCACAATTCTACATACACACTTCCACTTTAGTCCATTCAAGGGCAAGCATACATTTTAACTTACTTCCTGTCTTTATATATTCTGCCGATCCTGTGTAATTGAGACAACTAACCTTGTTTACTGAAGTAAAAACACATGGCTTGTAATCTTACATGAACAGGCTTCGGCATTCCAGAAGTTATCCTTGGGCAAGTGGGGCTTACAGGTTAGAAGCATTTTTGTTTTATAGATCTCTTAAGCACAGTAATTTAAACTCAAAACTTAACTTCAGTCAGCTGAGAGGAATGGATGACTCAAAGGCAGCTGCATCACCAAGAAAGCCCACCCTAGCATCTCTAGGGTTCTGGGAATGACTCTCAGGTAGCTTAGCAGGGCAGAAAGACCCTTCTCCCTGGCAATTGTTGCAGTCACTTCCTTTCCTAAAAAAAGATGTGTTTCAAAGAACGACACATCAGTATTCCACCACGTTTTGTCTTTGTGAACTAGGGTTGTCCTATGTAGCCCATGTGCTCTCAAGCCTGTGATCTGCCTGCCAGAGTGTTTGGAGATCTAAGATTCTATATATGAACAAGGTTTCAACTCATGATTTTTACTGGCTGTTTGTGAATCAAATTCTTTGCACATGTTCACTTAGGTTGTTTTCTTTTATTATTGAATCATATGAGATGGTGTTGCCAGTCAGGATTCATTTAACTGACGACTGGACTTGATTGTCTTAATCAGCAAGGTGCAGATAATTTCTGTTTTCTGTGGAGTTTGGAGGACTATCTTTGATTTCTGGGTACTTACGTATTTGAACATAGGATACAGGCCAGGAGGTAAGAGGAGAGAAGAATATGAAGTGTTTGAAGCTGATAGAGGAGACAAGGGCATGCCACTCCAGATAAGCATGATTGTGTTTAAGCTGGAGTTGAGAACAACCTCCTTGGAATTTATTCATATTTGCCTGGGCATCTCTATTATACATTTGAGGGAATTTATTCATATTTGCCTGGGTATCTCTAGTATACATTTGAGGTGTCCATAAAATTAAATTTTTTTTCCCATCACAGATCTTTCTTTTCTTATAGAAGCTGATCTTACTAAATACTACATGGATCTCAGAGAAAATTTTATCTATTTCCTTATGCTTATCCTCTGGGGAAAATATCTTTCCTTTGCAAAACTTTTGTAGCATTCAGTTATGTAACCTACCTGGATGCCTCTGCTAAAGTTCACACATCATCCAGAGGGAAAGGTTTTGTTCTTTTTCACATTCCCCCGCCTCCTTCCTTTAAATCAGTTTTTGGCATGATTTGTTCCTTATTGCCTGTAATTGCTAAACTCTGGACACAAGGTTGCTAGTAAGTTGAGTAAGTTGCTCACCTCCCGCTGAGGTGCCTTTGCCTTTGTCACCTGGATCAAAGCGGGAAAACCTCTCTTTCTGGATATCTATGCAAATCTAAAGCAGATAAATGTGAGCTATCAGAAGCCAATTTGCTGGGAACCTGCCCCTTTGTAATTGGTTTCATATTTCAGCCCTTAGAAAAAGTGTACTCTCATTACCACCTCTGCCATAGCCCCTCAAGGATGTGTGTGTGTGTGTGTGTGTGTGTGTGTGTGTGTGTGTGTGAGAGAGAGAGAGAGAGAGAGAGAGAGAGAGAGAGAGAGAGAGAGAGAGAATTCCTTGGAGACAAGGAAGGAGACACTTCAGGTAAATTATTATTATTATTATTATTATTATTTATTTATTTATTTATTTATTTATTTATTTTTTGTCTCTCCCCAGTGGCTGTCTTCCCAGGTGTCTCTGCTCAATCAGGCTTCCTCCAGAAAGCCCCCCCTTTAGCTGGTCAGAGTTTCTCGCTGAGGGTGAGTGTGTCCTCATCCCAGGCTCACTTTACCAAGATAGAAAGTGACAGGCAAGGAGACCTCTTGCTCCCAGGATCCTGGGAAGGCAATACAAAGCATTACATCAAACCCTGCCACCACACCACCTCTTTGGGGTTGCATTAGGCAGTCAAGCATTTGTTGTCTGCTGAATGTCATCTCATTTAACATTTTGTTAAACAACTTCTAAAAGTCTTAAGGAGATGACAGATGGGCCATTGACCTGGGGTCTTAGTAGCCAACTAGCAGTTTACTGGGCTGGATTATGTGCATTGCTCTCGTTATGTTTTTTTTTTTTTAAAGCCAATCCTATGCCTCCAGCTCCTTGTTCACCACTGTCTGGAAGACCCTGGGATAGATAGCACATCTGGGAGCTGTTTCTCTGAAGAGCTCAATAGAAAGGAGAGAAACTTGTAAACAAGAAATGAGAAAACAAGTGGAGAAAGTGTGTGTGTGTGTGTGTGTGTGTGTGTGTGTGTGAGAGAGAGAGAGAGAGAGAGAGAGAGAGAGAGAGAGAGAGAGAATACTTACGCGTACAGTGAAAGGGTGTCTAGCCCCTCCTGGATCCTAGGAATGACAAACATTGTCTTTTGACCAATCTTCTTTAGGCTCCTATGGTTTTTTCTTCCTGAGTATGCCTTGACATTTGGAGCTCTGTGATTCACTGTTTCACTAAGTTTCATGGAGAATCCTTTTAGCTTTCTTTAGCCTGTACATACATTCCTTTAGTCTAATCAGCCATGAATAGCTGAACAAATTCCTTATCCCACCTCTCTCCTAGTTAATGGCTTCCTTCAATAAGAACCCTGTTAAGTCTTCAGCAAGTATCACAAATAACATAAGATTTTTAAATGGACTTTCTTTTGTTTGGGTATGTGGGTGGAGTAGGTATGGGTGGTATATGCACACAAGCAAGCAGGTGTGTGCACCCCTGTACATGTGTAGAGGACAGAAGAGGATGTCAACTGTCCTGGTCTATCACTATCTAATTCCTTTTGAGATGAAGTTTTACTTTGACTTCTGGAGTTATCAGGTAGCCAGCCAGCCCCAGGGAGCCTTCTGTTCCTGCCCCCTGCCCCAGGTTACAGTCATAATCAGAACTTTTTGTAGTAGAACTACTTTATGCTTATTGCCAACTACCTTACAAATAAATGAGACTCACACTATGGTTATTTTATTTGGCTTTGACAATTACTGGTGGGTGACCCCTAATCTACTCTTCTAATTGCTGACCTGGCTACCCCCTCAGTGGTGTACCCCAGATACTTGCAGTTTCTCCTGGCCATGTGCTCATTGTCCATCTCCCCACATGGTCCCTTTCTCCTCCTCTCCTTCTTCCTTCTCTTCTCTTCTCTCTCCCCCAACCAGGTCACTCCAAACCCATCTACCTCTAATTCCTCCAGTAATTGGTTGTAGCCAATTTTATTTAACTAGTAACTTTAAATCAAGGGACAAGGTTTGCACAACAAAAGCTTGTAAACACGAGAATTCTCTTGTAGGCCTAGACCTTCCCCTTCCCTACAGAATTTAGCATTACATTACATAGTAACAAGACAAAACCTCAACAGCTTTCCACACCTGTGATCGGTATGTAAACTCAGGTCTTCAAGCCTGTGAAGCAATTTGCTCTTACACATTGAGCCATCTTTCCAACTTGCATTTCACTTATTTATTTTTAAATAGAAGAGGAATAATTACATCTGAACTTTGGAGAAAGCAGGGAGAAAATTATATAATCTGACAGAAAAAATGAGGCTCAGTGCATTTCTGTAACTCGTGACGATATTGTGGATGTGTACTCGGCAGCAGAGGCAAAGACACTGTTGTTATAGATGTACTCCTGGAGAAGCCCATTCCTGGTTACTGATGATCAACATGTCCTTCTCTCTTAGACATAAACAGTTTGGCTTCCACAATCTATAAAGGATAGAAAGAGATTAGTTCTGGGGCTCCTGCCTCAGACAGAATTTAAATCTGGAGATGAAACTCACCTCTTGTTTCTTCTAGTTCCAAGACCTTTCAGCCTGTTTATACTTAATTGAGAATATAATAATGGAATTAAGTGCAGATCCATGAATATGGATTATGTCTTTTTGTGCAGCTAAGACATTAGGTATTCCAAGTAATAGTAACAAAATAGATGGTTCTAATCACCATCTAATTCACATCTGAGGATGAAGTGGAAGAAGGTAACGTATACATTATTTTGTTCGGCATGGGAGGCTTTAAATTGTAGAGAAATCTTCCTAGAAAAAAAAAAAACACTTCCATCTTGGAGAGTTTGGAGGAATGGGAATGAGACTGCAGTGAGATGTCATCAGGAAAGGAAAAAAGTGTCATAAGAAAATTAATTGACTGAACACAACCATCAACCCAGAACTCAAGGTCAATGTAGGAACATATGAGGATTTTAGAAGCAAAGCTCAGACTATAGACAGAAAGGACAGAGGATTGCTGTGGATATGCAGGTGAGGGCAGGCACCAGACAAGGCTAGAGCCTGTGATTGGGCAGTGGAAAAAGAAGGCGGGCTGAGAATTTTAGAGACAGGACAGGAGACAGATAGGGACAGAGAGACACGGGAGGACAGAGAAGATGGAAGATGGAGAGGATAAACCAACCCATGTGGAGAGGACAAACCAACCCATAACTATTCATAGATAGTTATGAATATCATAGAAGGAATAGAATAATATTGGATAATTTGTCCAATCTAGGTTGGCAGCTTGTATCAATAGCAATTGGTCCTGAGTTTATTGTGTGGGTGTTTTGTGGTTTGAGAATTTACTGATATAAATCTGACTGATAAATACAAACCTCTAGAGTTTTGATTTCACTGGGTTATGAGATAGATGGGAAGATAGGAAGCGGTTCAGAGGCAGGCAAAATGCAGGGAACAGGGAAGATTGCAGCTTGCAGCTCCAGTTGGGGGAGTGAAAATCGAGTTACTACCGTGTAGTTGGTGATAGCATGAATTTTTTTTTTTTTTAATATTAAATGCAACACGGGTTGGCTAGGGAACTATGCTCTTAGGATGATTGGGAACAGTGATGGAAATTCTGAAACAAGATGAATGTAGAAGGGGATTCAGGCTCAGGTGACCTCTGTCATTCTCAGAGAGTATGATAAATCTAAAGAGCTAAAAGTATAAAAGTTCTCCAAAGCAGTAAGAAAAATAATGATCCTGATTTAGGTAAAGATCTTAAAAATATAACACATACAAGGCAGAGTATAAAATAAATCAATAAATTAAAGTTCATCAAATTAAAATATCTGAACTTTAACATATACTGTTTGGAAAAATCATGAATGGAAGAACAAATTTTTTGAAATAAGTATCTCATGAAGGACTTTTCTATAGCCCACATCCTAAAATGATTCAACAAGAAGACAACTTTAGGGCTGGCAAGATGGATCAGCAGCTCAGCAGTTAAGAACATTGACTTCTCTTCCGAAGGTCCTGAGTTCAAATCCCAGCAACCACACAGTAGCTCACAACCACCCGTAATGATATCTGACTCCGTCTTCTAGTGCATCTGAAGACAGCTACAGTGTACTTATGTAATAAGTAAATCTTTGGGCCAGACTGAGGGGGCATGGTTGACCAGAGAGTGAGCAGAGGTCCTAAATTCAATTCCCAACAACAACATGAAGGCTCACAACCATCTGTATAGCTACAGTGTACTCATATACATAAAATAAATAAATCTTTAAAAAAAGAAGACAACTTTATTTCTTTAAGTGAATAAAACATTTGAACCAAGAGCCAGCATGAGTTCAATGAACATGCCAGGAGATAGTCATTATACAAGTCAGTAGAGACATGCAAATTAAAACCACTATAAAATATCACTGTCCTCTCCCTGGAATGCCTAGAATAAAAAACAAACAAACAACCAGTCCTGGAAATATTTCAGGTTGGTGAGAGTGTGGCCCACTGCACCTCTTTCATGTATTGTTGGCAGAAATGCAGATTGAGGCAGCCATCATTACCATGCCACATAGACATCCCATTCAACTTTTATTCCCATTCAATTTTTATTATACAAGGACAATAAAAGCATATGTCTACATAATATTCTGTAAGTGAAAAATTTCAAAATGTAAGTCAATAGCTATAAATAATCCAAATATCCATCAAAGAGACAACTAGTTCTTAGGTAAACAATACTATGAATATGACTATATATATGTATATGACAAAACACACACACACAAATCAACTCAACAATAAAACAAGAAATAATTAACATTGCATACACTAACAAGTATGAATCTTGAAAGCTAGTTACTAACTGAAAGAAAACAGAAGTAAACAATTCCATAATTGTATGAATTCAATTAAACAAGGAAAGGGAAAAGCAAATAAACAAAAAGTTGATAGACATTGATAACTACCTGAAGCTTCAAGTAGCAAGAGGTCATTAAAGGCAATTAAGGTCACTATGTCAATTTTAGGTGATAAAATGTTCTACATCTTGAGTATAATGATCCTCAATGGCCTTTTTACTTCAGTTTCTCTTTCTAGGTTCCTATTGAGTTCCTGTCCTAACTTTCCTGAAAGTATAAATAAACCATTCTCTCCTTAAGTTGGTTTTGAGCAGTATCATATCAAACTACCAAGCATCTAAGACATTTACTGAGTCTGGATAGTGCTGCCTACATGTGCATGGGTGTGGCACTATTTATAGGCGCATGGGTGGTTTCTCAGGATACATACCTAATTTTTATGTGTTAATTTCATATCCTGCTATTTCTGAATATGTTTATCAGCATTAGGATTTTTTAGTGAGTCTTAAGAGTCTATTATTCATAGAATCATGTCATGTGAAAACAGGGATGCTTTGACTTCTTTTTCTGTTTGTACCCTGCCCCCACCCTTATCCTGTTCTTTTTTCTTACTGCTGTAGATGATGCTTCAAGTACTATGTTGGACAGGAAAGAATCAACATCCTGGTTCCTGATCTTAGTGGAAGTTCTTCAAGTTTTTCTTGAAGCACTTAGCATAATTTTGGCTGTGGGTTTGTTCTTGGGATGTCTCCTATATCTCTATATTCTCTAGAACTTTTATTGTGAAAGGGTGTATTGCATGTTGCTTTATGCTACCACCTTTCCTTTGGATCAGCTGCACTACCAGCCCCCACCCAGCTTCCTTTGAATCCTTGGACAAAAGACACACACACAGTTTGTTCCTTTACAACTTGCCTTTTTGGCACAATTGCTGGGCACTGATATCTCCCACCTGGAAAAGCATGCCCTTACCAATATATTATCTCTATCTCTCCACTTGCTCTAAACTTCAGTGACTAATCCCACCTAGCACCTGTCACATATCCCTGGCTATCTGCCTGTAGTAGTGGCCATAGGCCCCAGCCTCCAAGACACCTCACATAGTTGCTGTGTTCTTCTCCCTCCAAAGCACGGCAGAAACTCCTCTCTCCTTCCTTGAGTCTGCCTTTTCCCTTTGGGACCCAGAAGTCCCACCTGCACCTTGTGCTCAGCAATTAACCCCTGATATTTTTTACAGACAAATTAAGAACCAACTGGGGAACAGGACCTTAGTATCAGAACTGCCCCCTTCAAGGGTGCTAGATTTTTGTTAAAGGTCTTTTCTGTATCTAATAGGATCATTATATAATTTCTATCCTTGAATCTATTTATGTGGTGAATTATCTTTATTAATTTACATATGTTGAATCACCCCTGCATCTCTGTGATAAAGCCATTTTGGTTATAGTCAATGATATATTCAATATATTTTAAAATTTGGCTTGCAAATATTTTATTCAGAAAATTTTGAGTTTATATTCACCACAGAGATTGGTCTATCATACTCATTATAATCATTCTTCTGTCTCTGTTTCTGTCTCTCTGTCTTTCTCTCTGTCTCTCTGCCTGTCTTTCTGTCTCTGTCTCTCTGTCTCTCTGTCTCTGTCTCTGTCTCTCTCTCTCATGGTTTTGATATTAAAGTAATACTGGCACTGAAATTTAGAATATTCATTTTTTATATGGAATAATTTGAGGAGTTCATTCATCTGTGCTGAATCTATCTGGCCCTGAGGTTGTTTTAAAAGTGACACTTTTAATTACTATTTTTAAAGATTTATTTTCATGATTTTTATTTATATGTATCTTGTGTGTCTGTGTGAATGTGCACATGTGTGGGCAGGTGACTGTGGAGACCAGAAGAAGGTATCTGATGTCCTGGATATGGAATTACAAGTGGTTGTGAGTTAACTGATATGGATGCTAGGAACTGAACTCTGGTCTTTTAGAAAAGCAGCAAGCACACAACTTCTAGCCCTTTAAACTACTGTCTTTATGTTATTGGTTGTTGGTTTGTTTAAATTATTTACTTCATCTTGATTTAACTTTGGTAGGTACATTTAGCAATTCACCCATATCTTTCAGAGTTTTTATTTTTGTGTCATTTAAACTTTTAAAATATGTCTTTACTATTCCCTGAATTTCCTCAGTGTCAGTTGTAATCTCTCCCTTCTTATTTGTAACTTTATAAATTCAATTATTTTTCTTTTGACTACATTGACCATAGGCTAATCTTTTCAAAGAACCCACTCAGTTTCACTGAATTTTTTTGGGGGGGTATTTTTTATTTCTATTTTATTAAATTTAGCTCTGAGTTTGATTATATCTAATGCTTTTGAGTATTGTTTGTTCTTGTTTTTCCAAAGCTTCCAGTTGGATATTTAATTTATTATTTTGAGAGATTTCATTCCATTCTTTTGGCTTGCAAAATTTTCTTCTATAAGTTTATTGAGAATATTCTCTATGCCTTTCCTATTGTATTGGTCTTTCTTTTGTACTCATTATCCAAAGGTTGGATCTCTATATGGTTTAAAGAGCTCTTATATGTATTGTTCAGATTTCTTCTTAAATGTATCTTTATTAAGTTATTATCATTAAATTATCAATATATTAAGTGATCCAATTCTTTGACCTCATCCATGATTCTGTTGTCTACATTGTCTTTTATATTGGTGAGGCTTTCTACTGAGGTTTTTCTTTGTCTTAATGAGTTTTTTCTTTCCAGTATCATTCCAGTTTGGAAGCTCACCCCATGAGCTTCCACTGTCTGTATTTTTTCTTAGTATTCTTGTTTCCCAAGCTTTCATAAGAATAGCTCACTGAGCTCTGATGATAACATGCTAGGGCTTTTCTAGCCCAAAGTCAAGAAGGAGACAGAAATGAATGCTTGTATTCTACTCTTGGGTTTGCTTGTATTGTTTGTTTTTGTGTCCTTCCAGATTCATCTCAGAGAATGGTACTACCTACAATGAATGGGTCTTCTCAATTTAATCAACCTGATCAAGATAAATCTCCATAGGCAATCACAGAGGGCTGTCTCCATGGTGGCTCTAGATCTCATTGGGTCAACAGTTAAGATTAACCATCACATGTCTGTTATTTTATTATGATGTATACATTTTTCTGCTTAGGATCTTGACTTTAAAGCAGTGGAATTCCTATTTGTGGTTAAGTTTGACTTTCATATGTTGATAAAGAATTCCTTTTTTTAAAGATTTATTTATTTATTACATGTGAGTACACCTGTAGCTGTCTTCAGACACTCAAGAAGAGGGCATCATATCTTATTACAGATGGTTGTGAACCACCATGTGGTTGCTGGGATTTGAATTCAGGACCTTTGGAAGAGCAGTCAGTGCTCTTAACTCCTGAGCCATCTTTCCAGCCCTGAAAAAGAATACTTTATGATATTTCCTTACTTAAATGTTGATTGAGTTAACCCAGAATGGTTCTTGTCTAAAGGAAATGCAAAGACACAGTGTGAAGTAGAGACTGAAGGAAAAGCCATCCAGACACTACCCCACCTGGGGATGCATCCTATATACAGACACCAAACTGAGACACTACTGTGGATGCCGGGAAGTGCTTGCTAACAGAAGCCTGTTATAGCTGTGCCCTGAGAGGCTCTGCCATAGCATGACAAATATGGAGGTGGATGCTCACAGCTAACAATTGGACTGAGCCCAGGGTCCCCAGTGGAGGAGTTAAAGGACTGAAGGAGCTGAAGGGGTTTGCAGCCCCATATGAAGAACAACAGTATCAACCAACCAGACCCCCCCCCCCAGAACTCCCAGGGACTAAACCAAACCAACCAAAGAATACACATGGAGGGATCCATGGCTCCAGCTACATATATAGCATAGAATGGTCTTGTCTGGCATCAATAGGAGGAGAGATCCTTGGTCCTGTGAAGGCTTGATTCCCCAGTGTAGGGGAATGCCAGGGCAATGAGGTGGGAGTGGGTGGGTGGGTGCGTGGAGAAGCACCCTCATAGAAACTGGGGGAGAAGAGATGATATAGGGGGTTCCAAAGGAAAAGTGGGAAAGAGGATAACATGAAATGTAAATACATAAAATATCCAATAAAAATAAATAAATAAATAAATAAATAAATAAAATGTTGATTGAGATGTATTTGTCTTCAAGGCTCACTGTGAGTGTAATATAGAATATATAGAGATAACTCAAACATTTCTATTTTGAAAATGTAATTTATCTCAGGTCAATACACACACACACAATTAAATAATAGATTAGGAAAACTTAAATTCAGTGTCTACTGAATATCTGCATAGAAGATGAAAATAAAGGGGAGGGGTAAAGCCTCTTTGTGTCAGGTAAACAATGTGCTTGTATTTGGCAATTAATGAATAAGCATGGGCTTTTAATTCTCCACTTTCTCCTGGAAAATTCAGATGGCTGGGGATTCTGTTCTCCAACACATAAGAGGTGCTTGGTTGCCCCACCTATGCTAGATGTCTTAGTTAGGGTTTCTAATACTGCAGTGAAACACCATGACCAAAAAACAAGTTGGGGAGGAAAGGATTCACTTGGCTTATACTTCCACATCATTCTTCATCATCAAAGGAAGTCGGGACAGGGATTCCAATAGGACAGGAACCTGGAGGCAGGAGCTGATGCAGAGGCCATGAAGGAGTGCTGCTTACTGGCTTGCTCTGCATAGCTTGTTCAATCTGCTTTTTTATAGAACCCAGGACCACAGGCCTGGGGATGGCACCACCCACAATGGGCTGGACCCTCCCCATCGATAACTAATTAAGAAAATGAGCAACAGGCCTGCCTACAACCTGATCTTATGGAGGCATTTTATCATTTGAGGTTCCCACCTCTTGGGATGAAGTTAGCTTGTGTCAAGTTGACATGAAACCATCCAGCATACGGGCGTTACTGCTTGATTTGTTATGGGCTTGTACTTGCTTAAAATGGGACACCTGTTTAAAAAAGAAAGGGACCTGGGCTCATGTCTGTGCATAGCCTACATCTTTTTACATGTTTAGAAGCATAAAATCTGGCTTATTCTGCTATGCTTGGGATGGGAATTGTAGAGGCAAAACTGGAAGCCTGTGCTGACTATATTTCTCATGTGGCTTCTGAATTTAAGAAAAGTGAGCCCCAATAGACAACCAGTTTCTGGCTAATCAACCCAATAATAACAAAAAAAAATCATTGAGAAAGGAAGAGAGAAAGGCACATGTTAGGATGAATTCTAATGTAAAGGGACATCTCTGAATAGAATTTAGCCAGTACAGATGGAAGGTGACTCTTTCCTTAGTGACTTAGAGCAAACAGTACCCAGAAGACACTAGGTGACTAAAGCCCTCTTTGTCAACCCTGGAGTCAGAGAAAATAACTCAGACCTCAGACCTTTCACAAAGATTAGTCTAGAAAAGCCAAAGATAACTGAAAATCTATTATACATAGGCCTAATGCATAGAGACAGTGGAATTCATAGATAATATTGTTTTCTTTTCTAATCTAGTGCTTTGGGCCTTAAATATCATTGCTTTAACACCGTTGTCAATTTCCTGATTTGTAAGCTGAGTTAGGACCACAGCACACTAACATGCAGTCATGTAATTTTTGAAAAAACAATATTAGCTTATATTAAGAGCTAAATGATTTTATATAAAAATTTGAGGTTCCTGCATTCTCAAAAAAATCCTCAAATATGGCAACAAGTCTTTGTTGTTACACAGTCCAATGATTCCAAGTTTACTCTCTATCAATGGGGACAAGCATTCCCTTGTTATCACCTACCCCAATTATTCTCTTGTCTATTTGCCCCACCCAAATCCATTTCAATTATCTGTTTAGTTCCTATTGGCATTTATGTTTGTGAGCTACACTCTAAGAAAGAAATATGAAGTCACTGATGAAGAAAATAAAATTAAAAGTTCAGGAAGAACCCAGTGAATCCTGTGGGAAAATTGCCTTTACCCTAAAACATAGGTGAAATGTTCCACCTACCCATGTTGCACGAGAGATAAATATCTGGTTTTGTTTGATATTTTGACCCGACATTTGGCAGGACAATGAATGGTCCTTTACTACCAGTCTGGGGCTATACTTTTCCTACAAAAGTTTTAACACCTTATGTTTAGCTTTTAGCAAGTAGAATGGGGACAGATATACAAGAGCCATTGCTTTTGTTTTCCCTTTGCAGTTATTAATGCCAAATTGTTTCTTCAGTTCTCAACATATCTACTATGCCTTCTGTATTCCAACACCATTTTATTTCCCTAGTTCTACAGTTAAGATGGTGTGGTTAGCACAAGGTCCTTATTCTAGGACTCAGCTGCAAAACTTCATATGGGTTAGATTAATTTTCCTCCTTATTTTTATTCAAAATGTCTTCTTATACCCATCTCACTTTTCTTCTTGCTTAAACTTTGACTTTGAAATAACAAAGGGCTGACTATTGCCCTTTAAAGTTTTCTCTTTTTCTTTTTCTATGTGACCAGGCTTTACAAAAGGCTATTTTATTCTAAGAAATTAGGTTTCTGGTTATCGAGAGCCCTAAATAGACATGAATTACAAGAACGTCCTTTGAAAACCCCATGCAGCACTTGTTTCATTAAATTCCATGGAGCAACCTTAATTTAGTGGAACACTGGATAGGCTGTTCTTTTAACCTATTATCACTTTGGCCAGGCCCATAAACCATATTCATGGATGATTCCATCAAGAAGGACAACAGTGGGATTAATATTATTTCAGGACACAGTAAATGCCACAATGATGAAGCTGTTTAAGATCTGGTGCTCACGGTGTCACACTGAATGCATTGACATTTACTCCGCTATCACTTCATTTCCAATATTCCTTCCAAATCAGCCGATGCTAATGCTTCAGTATGTGTGCAGAATACAATGTGGGTGGGGGTTGGGAGACTGGGAAGAGATTGTACGAGCCCTTTGCTTTCCTTTTGGTATTCAGCACAGGCACCTGTACTTGGATGGTGTTTTCTATGCACTGGGACCTCAGATGTCAGTTTGTAGGACCACAGGCTCTTTGAAACTTGTTTTTTGTTTTTGTTTTTCTCTAGAGTTGGATCAAAATTCATCATTGAATCCTTCTTAATTGTAACTGAATGTTTATTGTTGTTGTTCTGGTATGAACTAGAACCTCATCAGTTGGTGCTCTTTGCATGTTGGAATTGGGCATTTTAAAAAAGTCTGTAATGACTTAGAAAGCCTTATATGCAATACCTTCTTATACTTAAATTTGATGCTTTTGATAGAAGTAAAGGCACAAAGATGAGAAGTATCTGAAAGCCTTTTGGGAGTTTCTTTAAAAGCAGTAGCATAGATGTTCTACAATGCTATTGCCAATTTTGCCATGATTTCTCTCTCTTTTCCTTTCCCCCTCCTACATCTTTTCATCTCTCTTTTTGGGTTAGAGAGCTGAGAACTAAGGACCTTTCACATGTGAGGCAAATTTCCGTTTTGATTTTGAAGGAGCTTCTTAGAATTGGGAAAAAAAAATTGGCAGCTGTCTGATTCATGGCTCTCAACTTTTAATGTGATCGAAAATCTCCTAAAGGGCTAGTTAGTCTCAGGAACCATATTCCTAGGATTCCCAGGCCTGTAATCTGACATCAAGAATGCAGGTCTGCATAACACCTCATTGTCAGGAGATACAGCCACTGGCTAAGAACCACTGAGACCAGACAGTGTGCTCCTTGTTAGATGAGCTTTCTGTACATGTCTAAATTTCCGTTCTATAGGGCATCACATACTTTCTTAAGGTGGTTAACAGACTCTGAAGATGAGTACTTTACTTTACAGTCCCAGCCCTAGCTGTAGTCTTATTTATTTTTTGCCAGCTCCAACCTAATGCAGCAGGGAAGAAAACGTCCTCTCATTGAAGAAAAGTTTGGCCCTGCTGCATGTTTAACCTATAAGAACATCTTCAAGTGGGAAGGAACAGCTGAATACAGGTAACTTGTCTCCTTGAGGCTCCTCCTTCCTGATAACTTCAGTGCACTTTTCTGACTTTGAGAAACTTCTTTTCTTAGTTTGGTTCTATTCCTCCTCAAGTGAATAAGAGATCCCTCTTTGGAGCTCATATATATATATATATATATATATATATATATATATACACATATACACATATATAATGTATATACACACATATGCATATATACACATACATACATACACACACATATATATACATACACACACACACATATATATATATATACATATATATATATATATATATATACATTTTTGTAGACTATAAAATACTTTTAAAATTCCTACTAGATTATACATCTATTGATGCGGAGCTAGTACCCTAATTATCCCCAAATCCTCTCTCATGCCTTCCACACACTCTAAGAGTTCAGACTATTTCATGACATCCACATACTCTAAGAGTTAAGAGTTTCTTAAATTGCATAACATGTAGATACTATGATAGGAAATTCATAGCACCAACAAAATGTGAAGGCAACAAGGCAGTGAATTGTCACACCAAATAGGAGAACAGTGGACTTAGTACTACATATGGGGTTCAGATAAACGGAAAATTTCAGTGTTGAGAGGAGCAAGTACAAAGGACTTTAATGACAAAATTGTGTGTTAATCAAAAAGCTAGGTAGAGAAGAGTTTGAAAGTGACAGGATTCAGCAGCATTGAGGACCATGAGGAAGTCAACTAAAGTTTGAAAAGTTGATGCTGGATGTATCAATAAGTACATCAATAGCATCTTTGGAAATGTTTGGGGAAAAAGAGAAATTTGATGCATTGGGCAACTCAAATCGCCATGTTGATTATTAGATAAACTGTAAACAAAGCAGAGCAATAAATCAAACTATTGTGTATTCTCAAGTTCCAAAGATTCTCTGAAGATATGTGGGGAAGATCTGGCTCAGCAAGTGTCCTACATGTCTGTCTAATCTCTACTGCAGTTTGAAAAGCTACATTGGGTTTTAAATGTACAAAGCCCACAGGAAGCCAGGCCATATGACACACCTTCCATCTCTTCCTCAGCTTAGGGCACACTGGGAGGTGCTGGTCTGGGAGGCACTGTGCTGCAGATGTCACCATCTCAGGAACCCCACTGTTCAGACCAGAAAGCTAACCTAGTGAGGAAGTAGTGAGGAATGGTTGAATTAAACTCTGAACTGAAGCTGGATTACGTGACATTTATCTTACTCAAGTGCATTTCTATTACATTATATTACCTGAGTTGAAGAACTAAATGAATAACACTTGTTAGTGTGGTATTCGTAATAGTAGTAGTAGTAGTAGTAGTAGTAGTAGTAGTAGTAGTAGTAGTAGTGTGATAAATTTCATCACTTCTAGAGTTAATGTAGAGGCATAAAATCCATTCATCATTCCACCCAACAATCCTAATAGCATCCACCTTCAGATGGCTTTCATCTTGTCCAAGCAGAAGCACTGTACTTGTGAGCACTTAGTCCTTATTCTGCCTCACTTTGGTTCCTGGTAATGCTCCCACTTCTCAGGGTAACTGTCTCTAGGAATTTGTAGACTCTCTGTATTTCATATCAATAGGATTATACAGTATTTGTTTTTTTATTTTTGACTTATTAAAATGTCTTTAAGCTTCATTTATAGTTTAGTATATGACAAGATTTACATCTTATATCAGACAAATACTTTACTGTATGAGCACACACTTTGTTGATCCACTCATCTGTCCATAGACATTTGGGTTGTTTCCCACTTTGTGGCTCTTAGCAATGTGGTTATGAATGCTGGTGTATAGGCTAATGTTCTGTTTGAAGCCCTGCTTTCAATTACTGTGGTATGTACCTAGGAGTAAGTGGGACTGCTGAATCATGTAGTAATCATGTCTGGAACTTTTTGTGGGACAGCCAGATTGTTCACATACTTTTCTTCTTCTTCTTCTTCTTCTTCTTCTTCTTCTTCTTCTTCTTCTT
>JADRCD010162140.1:0-23099 GCA_019843815.1 Montemys delectorum
GTGTGGGCGTGTGGGCGTGTGGGCGTGTGGGCGTGTGGGCGTGTGGGCGTGTGGGCATGTGGGTATGTGGGTGCTGCAACCTGAACTCTTGTACTACGGAAGAGCAGCAAACACTTTTAACTACTAAGTCATCTCTCACACACTAATTACACCTATCTTAAATGAAGTCTTTTTCTTTTTATTTTTGCTTTGTTTTTCACAGTATTTCTCCAGGAACTTGCTATGTAGACCAGGCTGACCTCAAACTCAAAGATCCACCTGGCTCTGACTCCCGAATGCTGGATGTAAAGGTATGCACCACCATGCTTGGCTCCTTAAATGAGGCCTTGAACAAAGGCTTACAAGAGACAAGTGATAAATTACTTTTTAGGGATGACACACAATATGAATCAATTCTCAAAACCATCTCTTGGGGACCAATCCAAAACAATGAATGACAACACTCAGTCAACTCATGACAACTAGTTAGACTCACCATACCACCCTCTAGGTTAGGTGGACTCAGATGGGCATGTGGGTTTCTGATATAGCCATCTTTATATAGTTCATCTGGAAAATGATACGCATTAATCCTTCTGAAATAAGGTCTGTCATGAGGCAGATCGAAGAGATCATGTAATTCCTAAACAAAATCAGAATCAATAGACAAAACAATTTTAGGTTTTTAGTTAATACAGTCAAACTCAAGAATTATAAAACAGAAAATACGTTGAGTATAAGTTTTAAAAAAACATGACTCTTAATTCATTAAGGTCAATGGATAAATAAGCTGAGACCAATTTATAATCCTCTAGTAGGAACCAGAAGGGAAGATAGAAATATGAAAGTACTTGCTAGAATTAGGATTTTTTGAAAATCAGAAATTATAATTCAAAATGATATATCAAAGTATTTTAGAAAACCATGTTTATAATACTTTAGGCATCTACGTGCAGTTAGTAAATACACTGAAGTTAGAGACTGAGAAACAGCCAAGATGTCATGAATGGAAACACTGACCAATGTCTACAATGCATTATTTCCTCAACAGCATAAAAACATACAATACTTATTCTACAATGCTTGGCCAATTTCCAACATACTCTTATGGTTTCAACAGGTTAGCTTATGCAGTATCTGAAAATCAATTTATCTCCAACTTTTGGAACAGTACAGAGGGTTCATGTTACTAATTCTCAGGAGCAGAGTTTAGAACATAATTTAATGAGTGCCAGGCAAGGCCACAGGTCTAAAAGTTAGATTCTAAAAACCAGTCCTTCTGTTGATAAATCTCATTTCTTTAAATGCTAGACAGCCTCTCTAACGCTTCCCTACTGAACCTTACGTAATCTTATGTGTGCTTGCAACATTACTATATATAAACAGAATTAGCACAGACGTCCAACACCGGCCCCTGTGCTGCTGTTGTCTTTCTCACAAATCAGGAGGAACAGAGGGAAAAGGAAAGAATGTCTTAGCATCCATGGGTTACTCTAGGCCTGTAAGCATCTTTTCATTTCTATTTTCACTATAGAAAATGGTAAAATTTCATAACTATATGAGCTACACTGAGCATCTGGAACTAAGGTGTTACATGCTATACTAAACTAGCATGTTTTCATTACAAAAAAAATTTCATGAAAGAAATCAGCCCATTTCGATACTTTTAAATTAAACCACAAATAATTTACATTTATTGCAAATTATAATTAAGCACAAGATGAATAAGAGACTCTTTTTCTAATAATAACAACCAAGCTTTTACCTTTCGGTAGGCTTGTAGCTGATCATCTGGGATTCCTGATGGATATAAAACTGTTACAAGATTCTTTTTCCCTGGCAATAGAAAGTGCAGTGGCTCAGGGACCACAATGGATGTTCCTTTCATATATCTCAAGATGCATTTTTCCACATCAACTAGCTGATTAAGAATTGCATCCACTAGAAGTTTACGCACTCTGTAGGGGAAGACATTTAAGTGAATTAACAAAAAGTATAGTGGCTAAAATGACGTCCAGCTGATATGCCCCAAGTGGAGTAAACACTTTTACTGATGAGGCTTGCAAGCCAGGTCTAAATTATGCAAGGCCAAAGTAACTGTATTTGCTCTGGGTGGGTAAAGGGAAGCCTTCTTGGTTTTAGCATGCTACCCCACTTTTCCAAATAAATATTTAATTCTCAATGACTCTTAGGTTGAAAACAAGAACTATATCACAGTAAAAACAGTCCATCACATATATGATTCTTAAAAAAATGAGTTCTGATTACTTTATAGAAAGGTCCTCATCTAAACGTGGCAATAATACTATAAAAAATACCTACTTTCCCCATGTTTCTTCTGGAGCAACAGATACAACCGCATCAATTGGCAAGCTCATATTAATGTAGTGGTGTTCTTCATTTTCCCTTTCAATGATGGGGGTAACGGCTCTCAGAGGGGTCGAGATTTCCAGCATGAGATCTATATTTACTATTTGTTGCTATACAGACAGATAGTAAGAGTCAACTTGTGGAATATTAAACACTGAATATAAAGGGTAGAGTTTTAAAGGATAAATAAAGCTAGTACCTATAGGAAATCCCTTCCTGCTTCAAAGTAATCTGCATGACTCTAGAGTAATTGTTAAGTAATGATGGACTCAGACTGTCCATGTATTAATTAGTATAGAGGCTGTATGTACAGCTCACTGGGTTTTTATGTTATTCTCTCCTCCTTTGCCCAGACCTAAAGAAAAACAAAACCAAACAAAACCACAAATGAAATTGTTCAGCAGGTAGATTTGTAAGTTTGAGGCTAACCCAGTCAACTTAACAAGTTCCAAGCCAACCCGAGTTGTATGGTGAGCCCCTGTCTCAAACAACCACAGACCCATCAAGCAAAATGCACCACACCAAAATACTCTACACTCTTGGTAGAGGAACAGTTTGAAATTCCACTCTGGGTATGGAACAAATTAGCAGACTAGCAGAACTAATCTGGCTTCTCACCCAGATTAGTCAGGAACTTTGTGAAGCTGAAGTGAAACTAGACGCAGAACTACAATTTATGCAGGTAAACATGTATATGGATGTTATATATGTGTGCTTGTATGTGTGCATAAACATATATGTTTATATTCTCTAAGGAGAATGGCTCACCAAACTGGAACATGGAAAGGCGTATCTGGGATAATTTATGGATGAAAATTTATGGGAGCACCAAGAAGAAAACTTCAAAAGCATACCAGAGTCATCTTGACGAAGCATGTATTAACCAAATCTTGGGAAACATGACTGTCAAAACAGCCAACAACAATAACAATGGGGGCCACAGAGACTGCTCAGTACTGCTTAAGGTTAAGGTCAACTGCTGATGTAAAGGACTGGAATTCAGTTTCCAGAACTCACACTGGATGGCTTACTGTCACTTGTAACTCCATCTCCAGAGGGATCAGATGCCTCATGTCTCAAAGGGCAACTGGACTCACAAACACACACACACAATTAAAAAATAATAAAATGAAGTCTTTAAAAAACCCAAAATAATTAATGATAGCAACAGATTGGAATCCACTCCCTAAGTCTCTACTTTCTATCTTTACCTAAGGAAGGAACGAGATCTACAATACCCCAGTTTCCAAGACACTAAAAAGAAAAGAGGAGAGCTTGTACAGAAATGCCAGACTTAGAAAAATCTGTCTCTCAATCCTTAGATTAATATTGTCCTCAATGGGGCACTGGTCCCCATGTTTGTTGGCTTCCTTGAGCTGTGGGAAGTACACTTGGAACTCGGTTCTAACAACAGAAGGTTAGGGTTAGAGGAAGGTGGGTAAAAAGATGATGAGGTGTACCTACAGGATCATTCTATCTTTCCCTGAGGTATTAGATATAACAGGAAACACAGTACTTTTACAGTGTATAAAACTGGCAAATACCATAAGTAATTGGTTAAAATTTTCAACATCACCAAATGTAGAACACACTGAAAGCACCTGCTTGTTTAATATGATATGCTAGGACACAACACAGCTTCTATAATATGCCAGCTAGTGATATACGGATCAAAGCAGAAGCAAGCACAAATTTAACCCACACTGTAGAACATATTCCTGTATGCAAGGCCATCTACTCCTCAAAGGGGAAACTCCTTTTCATTACTTTCAAATCATTATCTCTAAGCCATGCCATTTTGTACGCGCCGTGTGTGTAAAACCCAGCATATCAGCGTATCTCAGTGGTGTCTTAAATGGAACCCAAACTGAACTCATAATCCTCAACATGTAGGCTGATCTTCACTGCCAGTTGGATACATCTGCCAAGAGGAAACCCAACGGGAGAACTGCCTCGATCAGACTGGCCTGAGGGTATTTTCTCCATTGCCAACTGATGTTGCAGGGCCCAGCTCACTGAGGGTCACACATTCCTGGGCAGGTGGTTCTGGATAGCATGAGAAAGCTGGCTGAGCACGAGCCAGGAGCAAGCCAGTAAGCAGCTGTCCTCCCTACTTCTGTTCCTGCTCCGCCCTCCCTCAGTGAAAGTCTGTGATGGTGACCTGAGGACCAAGTAACCTCCAACCCCAGGTGGTCATGGGATTTACCAAAGAAACAGAAAGCAAATGCAACACCCACCTTCCATGTCTACTCAAGGACTAGCTATGCCATATCCAATCAGGTCCAATACCTCCCACTGTGCTTCCTGAATGTGACTCTGGTAGTGTTGACTGTCAACTTAGAATCTAACATCTCCTGGGAGATGCTCTGGAAATGCTTGCCGGGTAGTCTGGATAGGTTAAATGAGACGGCTGCCCCATTCCACAAAGGGACATGAGCAACAGCTTGTGTCTACTGTTCTCTCATTCTAAGCACTGTGTCTGGTCCCTGCTGCCTTGACTTGCCCCCCATGAGCTAAAACAAATTCTCTTAAGTTAGTTTGGTCAGTGTATTTTATCGCATCCCTGGGAAAAGAAGCCAAGACAATGGTCAGGTCTTCACTTTCACATCCATACCTAGGGGTTTAGTTACTGCTTCCTGTCCAGCCTAGAAAAACATTGCAGTGGTAAGAACAAAACTCAGTTTTGCTTTTGCGGGAGCAACATAAAATAAAACTGGCAAAACTACACATTGCAACAAGAAAAAAAGTTTAGATATGTAAAACAAACTTAACATTTCTAGGCCTCAGTATTAGAGGAAGTATCAGCCACATCTCGCTTACCTCCAAACTCAAGGATTTAATTTTTTTTTTTTTTTTTTTTTTTATCAATAGTGAAAACAAGATTTGCTTACCGTGTCAGTTAACTTTTTGTCTTTCTTTTTAATGAACTTTCGCTTTGTGTCCTCTTCTTGATCAAATCTAAAATTTTGATATACAAAGATATTTACAAGTACAATATGATACTTTGAAAGTATTTCCAGAAACTCTTTAAACACTCACTGAATGAAGTGCACTACGTTCTTACAGGCAGAGCTGTCAGTCAGCTCCCCCGTGTTTACATCACTGTTCGGCCACAGGTACACGGAGCTGTTGCAAATTCTGAACACAAGAGCATCTGAAGAGAGCTTGGTGGTCAGGTCACTCAACACTTGTCTCAGTGCATTCTTGATAAACATTTCTAGATGAACAGTACGAAAGTTAGAACGATGGTGAACTTTCAACACAAAGGTTTTTATACATGAGACAAAAGTAGAAGACAGTACCCATGATTCTCAGACACCCTCCCTATTTTTCAATTACTATCATGATTTTAGCCCCTCTATCTTTTGGGTTCTGAGACCAAAAATTCCACACAATGGCTTTTAGTAAATTTCTATAAAAATTTACAACCAATACTCTTTTTAATAGTCATTATAAAACTTTCATTGCCTCCAAAAGAAATGCTGCCCTTCTCTGCAGTCTTCATACCCCCTTTGCCTCTCACTCCTGACCTTCCAACATCTGTGGCTCTAACATCACAGACAGCATTTTCAAAACTGAAATTTATCCTGAGGGAGGGAGTGAGCTGCTGCCCTTCTCACCTCGTGTTCTCCATCTCCTGTTCTGACTATACTCCCGAGTTTCAGATTCAACTAAGTGCTCATTGAAACTCTGAAGCCGATGTTGCAGTAGCATCTCAAGAGTACCACATGTCAGCCCCGACTTTCCACACTCCTCCCTGGTCACTCCTTATCTCAGGGGTTGGCATCGGCCTCAGCCAAAAGCTAGAAGACATCCTAGAATTTGCTTCATACAAATCATGCTGATTTGTAATTTGCCTCTGAATTCCTGAATATTCCTCTGAATTCCTCTGAATATTTAAAGGAGTTTGGTATTAGAACATGGGTAACATAATTATAACTCTACAATATATAGTTTTAAGAACTGTATTTACATTGAGTGACGATTTTCTTCAAGACAGCCCAAAAGGTTCAAAAGGAAGGTTAAATCTTCTTATTTACACAGAGGTGCCCTGTGGGCTGCTAAGAGGGTTAGTATATAATTCTATTGAATCCCATTTAATTCGAATTTATTTTTCTTATCTTATTAACTCATTTTTCTTGGCAAAATGGAGGGATTCTTAATATAGATCACTATAAATTCTATGATAAATGATGTTTTGGAAGACATACCTTTAGGTGGTGCTAGCTGAAAAGCCAGATCGAAGCCGCCTCTTATTCTGAAGAGTATATCCATAGATCATAGTTTTAGGAAGCCACCTAGAACAAAGGAAACCACAATTCCCTTAAAATGCAAGACAAACTCATCTTCATATAAATTAGAATATACTTCAGTTAGGATATGGCATTAATTAAACTAGATTTTTCTACTTATTTCATGAGTTAATTCCTTATGGATAAATACACAACAACCCCTGTAAATTCTTTTTTAAAAAGTTTTCAAACCTTAATCCCATACTGAAGTCACCTAGGGATATTTAGGAGGCCAATGCCTCCTAATCTGGAACAGCATAAGGCATAAGAATATGGAAAAGTCTTCCCTGCTTCTTTTCATGGTGATTACAATATGAAAAAGAGGTTCAGAATCATTGCACTTAGCATTAGAATCTTGATGCATTTAGCAATGACATGGAATCATCAGTGGTAAAAAAAACTAGTTTAAGAACATGACAAGAGGGGTAAGGAGAGGTGGCACTGACTGCTCTTCCAGAGGTTGAGTTCAATTCCCAGCAAACACACGGTGGCTCGTAAACATCTGTAATGGGATCCAATGCCTTCTTCTTGTGTGTCTGAAGACAGCTACAGTGTACTCATATACATAAGAAGAATAAACAATTTTTTTTTCCGGAGACAGTGTTTTTCTGTATAGTCCTGGCTGTCCTGGAACTCACTCTGTAGACCAGGCTGGCCTCAAACTCAGAAATCCGCCTGTCTCTGCCTCCCAAGTGCTAGGATTAAAGGCGTGCGCTACCACTGCCCAGCCAAATAAATAATTCTTTAAAAAAAAAGAAATGTCAGTTGGGTGGTGGTCGTGCATACCTTTAATCCCAGCACTTGGGAGGCAGAGGCAGGCAGATTTCTAAGTTCAAGGCCAGCCTGGTCTACATAGTGAGTTCCAGGACAGTCAGGGCTACACAGAGAAACCCTGTCTCAAAAAAACAAAAAAAAAAAAAAAAAAAAAAAAAAAAAAATTTTAAGAACACTGAGCCTAACATGCGGAGAGACTGTGGCTAAGCCAGCGGGAGGAAAGGAACCACTGATGGTGACACGCTAGAACTCATCATCGGAAAGGTCCAACAGTGATTTCACATGTAGAAAATACACCATTAGATACAGGGATGCGAACCTAACTGCAGCAATGAGAACAGTACATTGGCTTGGACAATGGTCGCCACTGACAGAGAGAAAAAAAAATATCTGCAAAATGGAAGCGACTAGCAATGCTTAGCTTGGATCCGTATGCTGAGTTTCAGGTAGCAAATGAAAATGTAACAAAAGACCTGTATCATAATATATGTGTGTGTGTGTGTGTGTGTGTGTGTGTTTGTGTGTGTATGGGGGAGGTACCTTGAAGAAAGTTTTCAAAGATTTTATCAAGCTCTTAAAATATGACTTGAACACTTAAGGACTACATTACACAAGAACCTGTGGTGCTTTGAATGAGAATGGCCCCCCGAGAGGCGCATGTTGAAATTCTTGGACCTAAGCCGCTGGAACTGTTTGGGAAGGATTAAGAGGTGTGGTGCTGCTGGAGGAGGTGTGTCATAGAGGCTGGCTTTCGGGCTTCTGAAGCCTCCCACCATTCCCACCATGCTCTCTGCCTCCTGCTTGTGGAGCAAGCTGTAAACTCTCTTTTCTGTTCCAGAGGCTACACCATGACATGCCTCTGCTTGGTCACCACAGGCACTAACGACAGGATCATAGGCGCTCACTCTGGAACCATAAGCCCGACTAAACTCTTGGTCATAGTTATCTTGTTACAGCAACCCAGAAGACACTGACGCAGAAGAACCCTGTGATGGTTTGTATATGCTTAGTCCAGGAAATGGCACTATTAGGAGGTGTGGCTCTGTTGGAGTAGGTGTGTCACTGTGACTGTGGGCTTGAAGACCCTTGTCCTAGCTGCCTGCAGATGAAGATGTCAAACTCTCGGTGACTCAGCGACTCAGGCACCATGCTTGCCATGTTCCCACCTTGATGATAATGGACTGAACCTGTCAGCCAGCCCCAATTAAATGTGGTCCTTATAAGAGTTGCTTTGGTCATGGCGTCTGTTCACAGCAATGAAACCCCAACTAAGACAAACCCTATTCTGAAACAAATGAGCTACTACTGATCCCTACTGCATTAAATTACTGAACATTGGGCATATATTACCTTTGATTGTCAGAACATTATGAAGTAGGCACCATTGAAACTTTTTATTTTGCAAATTTCTTGTCACGTCTCTGTAAGAGTGACAACTTTTATTTATTTTATACACTGTAACCTGTTCAAGGATTATCATAAAAAAAAAAAAAAAAAAAAAAAAAACCAAACCCCTCAAAACTGGAAAATACTGTTGAGAACTACCAGTAAGATGTTTGATAAATTTAGAATACTACTACTATTTGAGTAAGAAAAGTACTTACATAAATCAAAGATTGGAAAGACAAGCGAGAGTTAAGTTTAACAAGAGAGAGTTAACTCAGGTACTTAGTGTATGATTTTTGGTTAACATAATCACTCACGCCTATTCTCTTCTGTAAATTTGAAGAAAAGATATGGTACTTCCCAGGGTTGTTATGACAATTCCTTAAGCAATCATATGTGAAAGCGCCAGGGTCTCTTTGGGCTTTCAAATAAGACCCTCTTTGAAGATGTAATATTTAAGCTGAAGTCCGAAGGGCAGGTAGCCCATACAAGAAGCCATAAAATTTCCAAAGGGAAGAGGTACTCTTATGTTTATATGCCCATTCCAAACATAGTGACCAACTACTGAAGGCCTGATTAATTGAAACAACATGTAGGAAGGCTGATGTTTATGACTGTAATCTCAACACTTGGGAGGTGGAGGCAGGAAGATCTGGACTTCAAAGTCATTTCTGACTGGATAGCCAATTCAGGGACAGCCTGGGTTTTGTAAGTCTCTGTCCTAAAACGAAAGCAAAAGATCACTTAGACTATGACCCATGGATGATTGCCAGGACAAAGGTCAAGGATGATAAGGAGGGTGACAATACAGACACTCAGAAGTAGAATCCAGATTTGGTTATTGACCATATGTTCTTGAGATGAGGCAAGTCTGTCAAGGGTTTCGTGGACACAAGGAGGGGTGAGCTGGGTTATCATCAGCGGAGACCGGAATGCTGTAGGAAGAGTGCGGGAAGAACAGGAAATGATGAGCCAGCTCTGTATAACTGCTGAGCTTGAATGATCTATTTAAGTGGAAGCAGTTAGCTAGATTAATGAATTGGGTTCAGAGAGAAAGCTCAGAGTGTAGAGCTGAAGACGATAATCATCTACGGTACAGATGGCAGGACCTGGCTGAGCTAGGAGACCAGGGAAAAATGGAGAGGGATGTGCCACGTAAGCGAAGGGAGTAGACTATTTTCAGGAAGTTAGGCCTATCCTTTCAAAATCAAAAGTTCTTTTTCCTAGCTTCCAAACATGGCAAATAGTGCCTTACTGTCAGGATGCGCTGACTGACCCAGAGCGGCGCGTGACCGGGTGCTGCGGAGGCGCGCGCCGCAAGAGATCCAAGTGAGGCAATTTAGCACCGCGACCTTTTGGCCCCTCAGAAGCAGCTCCTTTTAGGGGCCTGGAGCCATTCTCCTAACGGTAGCCGAAGTCCTGAGGGTAAATACCGGGAGGTCACTAACAACCAGAATCACTTACCAGGCACCACTGATGATGGCAAGAACACTTACTTCGTGCTAGGAAGGGTCGTCCAGGAAGTGGCGTCACGCTCGCCGAAGGCGGGGCCCCGGCAGAGGGACTACAACTCCCAGAATGCGTCTCAGCGACCATCGCGGAGTGTACCACTATTCGCCGATGGTGGGGAAACAGAAGGCTTAGTTTCGAGAGGTTTTATTGGCTGAGACTTACGTATATTATGGACTTTCTTCCATCTTCGCAGACGTGCTATGCTGAGTCGAATGTTCCGAGGGTCTCCGGTAGCACGTTGGGAATGGGTTCTCCCGTTCCCACGGCAACGCGGCCTAACAAGCGCCAGCTGCAGCTTGCAGAACTGTGCGGCGCGCGCCTCTGCAGCTGTGCCCTAAGCTCAAGCCCGGGCACGGGCGCGTGGCCGGAGCTCCTCAAGCTCTGCAGTGGAGTGATCCCCGACTGGAGCAGGGTCCATCTGATCCTGGTTGTGGGATTAGGTGCCTTTTGGAGAGGTGACTCGGCCTCGCAGACATGGGTTTTCCTTAGCTACCTGCCTACTTCAAGCTACCTTTCCCTAGAGGGAATAACTTAGACATCAGTTCATTTATTTTTCTGCAGTTTTTCCCTTTTAGCCAAACTTTCTTTCTTTTTCTTGGCGTAGAAAAGGATTTATTGAGTAAGTTACAAGGATGAGGTGGTCAAGGCTATAACAGAAGAACCTTCTTAGCCAAATGTTTTGAAGGGAACTTGCCATATATTCATCTACTTGAGTGGAATTCCACGATTCTCGTGTCTACTTGATTATAAACCAAGATTTACGCCTATTTAAGTCTGTTTCCTACTTCTACCTAACCAGAAGGAGAGGGTTGCAAAGCATTTCTTAAATGTGTGAATGAATGCTTTGTAAGTTTTACTTAAGAGTTTAAGGTTGAGACAGAGTTGAAGGCACTGGCCGTAAGTGCGGTGAAGCTACAATGGTAAATACCTAAAGGGGCTTTGTCATTCTAGCCACTCCGGAGACTGGGCCAGAGGTTCCCTTGGTTCCATTCCAGCCTGGGCAGCTTTGCCTCAAGAACGTGGTGAAGAGGATTCAAACTCAGACCGTGGTTCCTAGCTGAGGAGCCGTCAGTTCATTGGGGAAAATAAAGGGTGCTTACACCACGAATATTAGAGAACCATTAGTGAAGTTTGGGAAGGTGTTAAGCCTGAGAATCTCGAGGAGAAGAGAACAAATCCATGATTGTCCGGTTAAAGCAACCTGTATTTTGGGGGTGTGCCCCATACTAGCCTGCTGGTTGTCTCTAAGTTGGGATTCAGAGGGAATCCCAACTTTCTGGCAGCCTCATTAGGTCCTTTTTATAAGAGAGATAAAGTGTTCACAGGACTGAGAGAGATGGCTATTATACACTGTAAAAACAAAACAAAACAAAACAAAAACAATGAAAGTGAAGGAACAAGGTTATATCCTGTGAATCAGTGTAGATTGAAAGACATTTTGCAGTTTACATCCTATCTAAGTAATAGAGATCTATCCTTAATTACAAATAGAAATCTCAACTTGGAAGAAGCACTTAACACAGGACAAACAGGAACTTATTCATTACCTACAAATAGAAACCTTAACCTGTACAGGACAAATAGGAACTTATTCTCAACTGTCTTAACTGGAAACAGAAACTTTAACTTACAAAGTATATTGTTCCTAGTTTGGTCTCACAAAAACTATGCACAAGCCGATCTGATGGGTGCTGTGGGGGTTCATAAAAGAAGTGAACCAACCAACCAATCCAGAGTCTTAAAGTAATGTCAAATAAATAGTTTGACATTTAATAATCATTCTTTTCATTAAAAATAATTTCCTGTAGTTTTCAGTGTAAAGTAGGATTTTGCTGCAAAAGAAGATCTAAGAACCTTTGTGCAGTTACCCTCCCGAGAAGCAATCATGCCGGTAGAAGGTGGGAAAACAGATATGGAGAGGATTGGCCTCTTCAGTGAGATGGAATACATCACGGTGGGCGACAAATATGTGTCACCATTTAATCGTGAGTATCTTTAGTATTTTTAAATACTTGAATAGCATATATTTCTGATACAAAAATTGTAATTGCATACATGTTGTCTTAGTTAGGGTTTTATTGCTGTGAACAGACACCATGACCAAGGCAACTCTTATAAGGACAATATTTAATTGGGGCTGGCTTACAGGTTCAAAGGTTCAGTCCATTATCATCAAGGTGGGAGCATGGCAGCATCCAGGCAGGCATGGTGCAGGAGGAGCTGAGAATTCTACATCTTGTTACAAAGACAAACAGGAGAAGACTGACTTCAAGGCCACACCTACTCCAACAAGGTCATACCTCCTACTAGTACACTCCCTAGGCCTACCATATTCAAGCCATCACAGAGTGAGAGAGAGGGAGAGGGAGAGGGGGAGGGGGAGAGGGAGAGGAGAGGGAGGGAGAGGGAGGGGAGAGGGAGGGGGAGAGAGAGGGAGAGAGAGAGGGAGATAGGTATCTGGCTATCCTGGAGTTGCTATGCCTTGAACTCACAGAGATACACCTGCCTCTGCCTCAAGAGTGTTGAGATCAAAGGTGTGTGCCAACGATGCCTGGCAATATTTATTTTTAATGGTACATATTTTAGAGCTTTTAGTTCTAATGTTGGTGTTGTCACAACTTGTGATATTGCAGCAGAATTAGGAAGAACTTAATTTTATAAGAGTGGGAAGCTCATTTTACAGGGCTTCTTTACTTTCATTCATTAAAAAAAATTTTAGATTTATTTATTTATTTTTATTTTATGTGTATGAGTATATTGCCTACATGTGTATCTTTGTACTATATATATGCATTGTATCTGAGGAGGTTGGAAGAGGGTGTTGGACCTCCTGGAACTGGAGTTACAGATGATGGTTAGCTTCTGTGTGGGTGTGAGGAACAAGGGCTCTTAACCATTGAGCCATCTCTCTGGCCCCAACTTTGTTTATTCTTCATGGGCAATTTTATTTCCTTCCATTGGTAACTTTCTTCTAGAATAGTGGATGTTCAGCTGAGTAATTTGTTTGTTTATTTAATGTGTATTTGGCCACATGTATATATGTGTGCCAAATGTGTTCTTGGGGTCCATGAGGGTCTTAAGGGGATATCAGATTTCCTGGATACCGAAGTTCTGGGAACTGAATTCAGGTCCTCTGCCAGAATAAGTATTGTTAACCTCTGAGCCATCTCTCTAGGGACCCTAGTGTACAAAAAGTGTTTGAATCCACGAAGGGTATCCATTATCACTTGTCTGAAAAAAAAATGCTAATTGAACATGTGAAAGATTTCTTTATAAAGAAAAGCCATAATAAGAAATCTAAAATTAGCTGAGTGTGGTGGTCCATTAAAGTAATCCTAGTACTTGGGAGGTTGGAGGCAGAAGGACTGGGAGTTTCAAGTCAGCTTAGACCATGGAACAACCAGTCTCAAGAAAAAGAAACGTAAATATATACTTTCAAAGTCTCTGTTAAGGTTTCACATATCAAAAAAATTAACTGGCATAGAAACACGTCCAAAGCAAATGGTCAACTAGAAAAACAAGGTATAGAATACTGTATGTATTATGCTAAGCATTAACAATGAAAAAGTGGTATACGGTATCCATAACTGTATCTGTACATTCTCTGGGCAACAAAATTAATATCATTACCTGTGAAAGGAAAATGGGTAATGAAGCGCTACAAAAAAGACTCATTCAGATGTTTACCTGGTAGAATGTGAGGCAATGTGTACAACCTGTTTTTTAAAAAAGTTTAAGTTAACAAGAGACAGGTGGATCACTATGATTTCAAGGCCACTCTATTCTGCATTTGAAATTCCAGGCCAGGCAAGGATACTTAGTGAGACCCTGTTTCAAACAAATAAACAAAATGCAAAACAGAAACCAAAAACTAATCTACTAAAAACAAACAAAAACTTAAATTACCAAAATTGAATTCACATTTTAGTAGCTACAGGCATACATTTAAAAAAAAAATTTTTTTTGGCTGTTAGAAGTTAAGGCCTTCAAGATTCAAATTCTGAAAAATCTACATATTCACAAAAAAAAGCAACCTTTAAACAAATTTCTGGACTATGCTATTTTGTTGTGCAAATATGACAGTTGAAAGTTTGCCATCTAGGCAGATGTTGGGCTGTTTCATGTGTTTATTTAAAAAGTAAGGCCGGGTGGTAGTGGCTCATGCCTTTAATCCCAGCACTTGGGAGGCAGAGGCAGGCGGATTTCTGAGTTCGAGGCCAGCCTGGTTTACAGAGTGAGTTCCAGGACAGCCAGGGCACACAGAGAAACTCTGTCTCAAAAAACAAAAAACAAAAAACAAAACAAAACAAACTAACAAACAAAAAAGTAAGTGCTGGGAACATTCTGGGCTCTTTGTGTACATGGGCCTCTAAGCAGAAGACAGGGTTCCTCTGTGTAGCCCTGGCTGTCCTGGAACTCACTGTTGACCAGGACAATCTCGAACTCAGAGATGCACCTATCTCTAACTCCAGAGTGCTGGGATTAGAGGGGTTTGCCACCACCGCAGCTGTCACAGTCATCACTTAATGCTGTTCAACACACAGAGGAGAGGATTGCTTCTATGAGCCTTCCTTTATCACACAGAAACACTGTCCCCTACTGGCCACTGGGGACCAGTAGGCTGGATGATCTTTTAAGGTCTCCTTCAGCTCTGAGGTTCAGAGTGTGTAATACTTCACCCCAGCTCTGTGTGATGGTGCACACCTATAATCCCAGCTTCTTCCAGAAGCCGAGGCAGACAGGTTCCAGGCCAGTCTGGTCTACAGCATGAGTTCCAGGAGCGCTGGGGCTCCACAGAGAAACACTGTCTCTAAAACAAAACAAGCAGACAACAACGAAGCCCAGCAGCAGCAGCAACAACAAAACAACCGAGTTTAAAAACAACAACAACAAAACCAGACAAAACCCCACTTCAGCCCAAATGTTCAAATGTTTTCAAGAAAACTTCTTAGATTTTAGATCATAGCTGCCCGTCGCGCAGACTTTTTAGTGTTTTACCAGTGCAAACGTTTAATTGGCTCAATTAATTGGTTTAATTAATTCCTTTTAATTCGGGTTGAACTCAAGATTATAATGCTCTTTGTCTTTGAAGGACCCTTTAATGAGGCTGCAAGCAAAAATAGACAGATGCTACCTGGGGGAACCAAAGAGATGTCCAATCTCCAGGCAGGATACTTTGATTCCCAGTTTACAAGGATTTTTGAAGGGGAAGGCTACGTGAACTTGAATCAAGTGAGGAGACAGTATATGCTGGCAGAATCCAAAAAGAACCTAGGCAAAGCCTTCATCCCTAGTAGCGGAGAGAAAAAGCCGTAAGTACTTTGGGGAAATGTCTCACCAGTCAGCTTCGACTGTCTCTAACTCAAAGTAGATGTTTTCCTGTAGGATTCAGTTTTGAACTGTGATTGGCTTGTGTGGAGACAGTTATTTTGGGTGATACAAGCTGATAGGTAATTTTAAATAGATCTTTATCATATTTTTTTACTCTCTGGGTCACTGGTGTCTATTGTTTCATATAATAAAACTATAACTAAATAATGTTACATATGTTTTTTCAAAAAAATTGCAAAAGTAATAATGGGGAAAATGCCTAGGAAATTGCTATGTTTATGCTTCTATTTTTCTGCTTATAAAAATTATAATTAAGAATGTGAAATAAAGGGAAACCCTTTTTAAACAAAGGAAATCATTTATCATTGTTACATTATTTTTAAATTACTGTGATGGTAACAGTCATGGGATTTACCAGCAGTTGGATTATGGCAGCTGCTGAAGTGGGAATTCTTATTTTTTTCTTTCCACTAAGCCACAAGACTCTAGTCTGTGATATAGCAAAGGTTTAAAATACAACTTTTCATTCACACTTGATAAGTTTGATTTCCTCAGTTCAGGATTTATGGTAGGTGAGGACCGATCAAAGTCTAACTTCCTGCTTATTTACTTAAACTTTGTGAAATTTCGTTTCTATAGTTCAGACTTCCATCTAACAGGTACTCTTTCATAAATACAGTATTTTCTTAATTGAGAAATTCAGAGAATATATTTTAATTATATTTGTTCTTTCCCGCCCCCTCTTGCATTTCTCCACACCCTCACCCCTACCTCTTGTCCTCTTTTCCTTTCTAAATGACCCAAGGAGTTCAATTTGTGCTGTTCATATACTCCTGAGTGTGGGGTCATCCACTGGAGCAGGGTGAACCCACTGGGCTACACCCTTAAACAAAACCAACTTTCCTTCCCAGAAGGCATTACCTGTCCATAGCTTCTAAGTTAGGGGGAGCTCATTGCTCCACCCCCTCTAAGTTAGGGGAGCTCATCAGCTTCACCACCTTCCAAGTTAGTGGAGCTCATTGCTCCATCCCTTCCAAGTTAGGGGGAGTTCATCAGCTTCACCCCCTTCCAAGTTAGGGGGAGCTCATTGCTCCATCCCTTCCAAGTTAGGGGGAGCTCATCAGCTCCACCCTTTCTAAGTTAGGGGGACCTCATTGTTCCACCCCTTCCAAGTTAGGGGAGCTCATTGCTCCATCCCTTCTAAGTTAGGGGGAGCTCATCAGCTTCACCTCTTCTAAGTTAGGGGGAGCTCATCAGCTTCACCCCTTCTAAGTTAGGGGAGCTCATTGCTCCACCCCCTTCTGTGCTACCATGTTATTGGCTAGATCTTGCGAAGGTCTTGTACAGACAGCCACAAATACTTTTGAGTTCAGAAGTAACAGAAGTACAGTGTCATGTCCAGAAATGCTTTTTGCTCTAGTCTTCCTCCACCTCTGACTCTTACAGTCTTGTCACCCTCTATTCTCAAGTGGTTCCTGGGCCCTGTGGTGAGGGGGTGCTACAGATGTCCCATGTGTGGGTGAGCACTCTACTGATGGTCATTCTCTGCACTTTGACCAGTTGTGAGTTTCTGAGTTAACCACTGCCCATGGCAGAAAGCAATGTCTCTGTTGATGTCTAAGAGCTGCATCAACCAATGGGTATAGAGGTAGAATGTAGAAAGCAGTTTGATTCTACATATATTTAGCAGAATATGGGTGGCAGGCTCACCTCCAGGAATGGTGAGATTCCTATCAATCGTGGGTTCTTGACTCTATTTACTCTACCAGGCATGTTTCCTCCTGTGCAGTGAGGGGGCCTTGAATCAATTCACATATTGTTGTACCACAACAGTGGTACAGCATAGCTTTCTACACTGCTCGTTACTGCAGTTCATAACTGGATGACTCTGATGATGACTTCTTGACCACAACAGGCTACGTAGCACCTTTGGTACTATGAGAGCTAATCATCTGGAAGGAAGATATCTGGTCAGTAGCAAGTTAATTTTCCCATCTTTCTTGATTCATATATATTTACCAGTAGGGTCTAAAGTATCAAATTTTAGTGGATATCCAAGAGTAATGCCAATAACCTGTATTGTTTGACTAAAAAGTTGAGGGGAGGTATCCCATATCTGACACTAGGCTTTTTATTTGACAACCTATAGCTTCTTAGAGAAATATTATATCACATGTATTCCATATATAATATATAATATGTAATGTTATATGATATATCATATACTATAATAAAGTATATAATATGTTATATATAATACATATCCATGTGTATATATATATATGTATATATATACACATGCAGTTCACACACACATATACACGTATATACACACACACATATGTACAGATGTTATACCCTACCCTACATAGGGGTTATAACCCTACATAGGGGTTCTATATATATATATATATATATATATATATATATATATATATATCATATAAGCAAGGTACTGACCAGGAACCTTCCTTCCCAATGATTAGCTGTCATAGTACCAAAGGTGCCATGAAGCCTGCTGTGATCAAAAGCCATCAACAGACTCATCCAGCTATGAACTGCAGTAATGAGCAGTGTAGCAAGCTATGCCCATACATACAACAGTGACTCAAATCCATAGGGGTAACCAACTGATTTCCAGTTGATTCAGGCCCCCTCACTCCACAGGAGGAAACACATGTTTGGTATAGTAAATCTTCCAAGATTTCTACTTTTTTCAATCTTTTAAAATAAACTTGTGGTGGTGTGTTTAACATAGAATTTGACATTTTAATATCTTCCTTAAAAAAACTCCAAATGGCAATGCAGAAGTGGACTAGGAAGCTATTACGGGACAATCGGTGGCCCTGTGCCATTCTTCAGTGCTCAGTTAAAACCCAAGGACAAGTATCAGCCACCGGGGAAGAACTTATATACCAACCCAGGGAAGAAAGGAACCGGATATGGGTAAGATAGTCCAGGTGCCTTGTAGAATTTGTTATGAATCTACAAAATCACCTGAGCTCTCATTCACCATTACCTACTCCTTTTTTTTTTTTTTTTTTGTTTTTAGCTATGCCAATGTTACCATAGGCAGGCAGCTTTCACACTCTTCTGACTTATATGATGCTGCAAAACAGAGTTATAAGGTAAAATCATATGTTTTGAACGTGTCAATCTTTATTTGTTCAACTTTGAAAGTTAACTCACAATAAACTTTTATTTTGTTCTGTCTCTTTTGATCACCGGGGTATCTGCGTATTGATTAGCAATATCCTAGGCCAGCAGTTTAGTAAAACAAATAGTGTCTGATAAAACATGGCCATGGTCTAGTAAACACAAGAGTCTTAAAACATTTTTTTTGTAGGGCTGGAGAAATGGCTCAGTGGTTAAGAGCACTGTGTTGCTCTTCCAGAGGACCCCAGCTTTGAGTCCCAGCTCCTACATGGCAGTTCACAACCACCTGTAACTCTTGTTCTAGGGGATCCAGTACTCTCTTCTGGCCTTTGTTGGCAACAGGCATGCAAGAGGTTAACAGACACACATGTATGGCAAAACACCCATGTGCATATTTTTAAATTGCATCTTAATAGCAGGCTTTAGAATCATATGAGTGTTAGCATTTCTGATGCAAAGGCCACACAGCAGGTCAGTGTAATCAGAAGTGTTTCAGCTTGGTAGCTTATAACTTGAATTGATTCCCATGAAAATTAAATGCTAAGAAACAGTGTCCAAAGGATACACATAATAGTTAAAAGGCCACTGCTCCAGTATGGAAAGAGGAAGGTAGATGGCTAAGAACTCACAAAGTTGTACAGGGAAACAGAGGATACAAAACAGGAGGAGACTCCAAGAGGAGTGAGAACCCAGAGAGCTATAGTTTGTGCCTGTGGCTTAGGGTTTCAGTTGCTGTGATAAGACATTGATAGCAGCTTGGGGAGCAAAGGCCTCTTTATAAACTTACAACTCTTAGGTCCCATGCCAGCACTAAAGGACTTCAGGGCAGGAATTCAAGTGGGACAAGAACGTGGACGTGGGAACTGAAGTAAAACCTGATACTGCTTATTGGCTTGCTTAGCTTGTTTTGTTCGAGGACCCAGGAGCAGTAACAAGGATGCCAGGGTCTGTGAGCTCCCACACCAGTCACAACTGAGAAATGGAATACAGATGTGCCTAATGGCAGCTTTTTCCTTGTAATTGAAGAACTCCCCCCCCCCCCCCCCCCTTTTTTTTTTTTTTTTTTTTGCCATGTAAGATATTTTGATCATGTTTTTCCCTCCCACAATTCCTCCGTGATCAGCCTTACCTTCATATCCGCCCACTTTTATGTTCTCCCTTTTTAAAACAGTGGTCCTCAACCTGTGGTTTGAGACCTCTTTAAGGCCACATGACAGATATCCTGCATATCAGATATTTACAATTCATAACCATACAAAACCGCAGTTATGAAGTAGCAACAAAATAATTTTATGGTTGTTGGTCACCACAGCATGAGGAACTGTTAAAGGGTCGCAGTCTTAGAAAGGGTGAGAAATCACTGCTTTAAAAGAAACATAAAACAAACGAACAAAAAATGCACACACACATAAAATCTAAGAAACACACACACACACACCTCACAAATGAACAAAAGTGGAAATCAAAATAAACAAGCAAAAGACCAATAAGATAAAAAGTACCTAAGCAAAGCAAAATGGGACAATAAGACTATAAAAACACCATTGAGTTCATTTTGTGTTGGTGGACAAATCCAGGGCATGGGGCCTGCCCTGCAGTGTGGTTAACAAACCCAGAGGACCCACTGGAGAAAACTGGCTTTCTCTTTGCCAGTGGTTATCAAATGCTGATAGCTTCTAGGTTATGGGTGGGAGGCCGTGTCTACCTTCCCCACTCACTGCTGGAACCACATCTGGGTTGAACCTATGCAGGACTTAGGCATGCCATCACAGTATCTCAGTTCTTATGAGCATCAGTCCTGCTGTGTCTGGGAGACTCTGCTTCCTTGGAGTCATCCATCAGCTCTGGCTCTCAGTTTTCTTCCTCCTCTTCTGCATAGGTCCCTGAGCCTTGACAAGAGGGAGGGCTTTGGTGAAACATTCCATTTAGGATTGAGTACTCCAAAGTCTCTCACTCTGCACACTGTCCACTTGTGGCTATCTGTTTTAATGATATAATATATACGAAGGAGAAACTTCTCTTGTAGCATGAGGGCTGAAGGAGGCACTGATCTATGGGTATAGCAATATATCATTATGAGTCATTTTATTGCTATATTCCTTTAGCAGAATTAATACTATTGGGTTTTCTTCTAGGCGAATGGCTTATCTAGATTCTTGGTCACTTTGGTTGTGTCAGGTATGGATGCCATCTCATCGAGTCCTCCTTAAAGCCAATCAGAAAATGGTTGATTACTCCCAAAACATCTGTGCCACTATTACATCCATATATTTTGGAGGCAGATTGCTGTTGTAGGTCACAGGGTATGTAGTTGGGAGATATTAATGAAGACTTAAGGATGAAGAGCTACTGATTCTCCTCCCATAGCGTATAAAGTGCTTTCCAGAATCATGAACATCAGTGGGGTAAAGCCGGTAGTTAGACACAAGCTTGACTTCTCAGTCTTTTATAGGGCCTTACCATCATGTCGTGGAGAGTAACACATATAGTCTTATCAATAGCCTGTATTGTTTGGGGTTTTTCATAGAACTCCTTTGGCCAACATCTCAACAAGATCTTCATTTCTGGTATTGGAGAATTTCGATAGCATAAGATGTCTAGTGGGGGCTTTATCTCTCCTGATATTTGTTGATTCCATTTAGATCCTTTTCATATCTGTATGAATTTTAGGAAGCATCTATAATAGTAGGTTTGTATATGGCTTTTCAAATGACCTATGGTGTCAGTTGACTCTCCCTTATCCTCCTTTAACCCTCATTTCTATCCCTCCCTATTTAGTTCTCCTGTTCTAATTTCCCCCTCATCTTTCCATAACAATATATTCTATTTCCTCTTCCTTGAGAGCTCTTGTCCTTTCTGCTGGCTCCTTACTAGGCACCTAACCTCTGTGGTTATTCAGATTGTAGTATACGTATAAAAGTCTTAAAGGCTATCATTCACATAGAACAAAAAAACATACATTTGTCTTTTTGGGTTACCTCCCTTGGGATGATTTGGTTTTTTCTGGTTCTATCCATTTACCTGAGAATTTCACATTGCTTCACAGATGAATAATATTCCATTGTATACATGTACCATATTCTCATTGTCCACTTATCAGTTGGTAGACATCATAGGTGTTTCCAATTTCTGGCTATTGAGAATAGAGCAGGAGTGAACATGGCTGAGCAAGTGTCCTTGGGGTAGAATGAAGCTTCCTTTTGGTATATGTCCAAGAGCAGTACAGCTGGATCTTGAGGTAGATGGAGTCCAAGCTTCCTGGGGAATGGCCACATTGGTTCCCATATCTTGCACTCCTCTCATAATGGATGAGTGCTCCTTTTGCTCCATGTCCTCACTAGCATGAGATGTCATTTGTTTTGTTGATCTTAGCCATTCTGACAGGTGTAAGATGACATCTCAAAGTAATTTTAATTTGTATTTCTGTGGTGTCTAAGGATGTCAAGCATTTAAGTTCTCTAGCAATTTGTCTTTTGGGAACTCTATGCTTAGTTCTGTTCCCAATTTTTCAATTGGCTTATTTGTTTTCTTGATGTTCAGGTTTATACTCATATATATGCATATATATACGTTAAATACTAATTTTTTAATAGATTTATAATTGGCAAAGATCTTTTCCCATTCTGTAAACTGCTGCTTTGCCCCCTGATCATGTCCATTGCTGTACAGAAAGACATAAATAAGACAGCTTCATGAGGTCTTATTTATTAATTGTTGTTCTTGGTGGCTGTGCTGTCAGTGTTCTGTTTAGAATGCCCTTTTCTGTGCCAAGGAATTTAAGTCTATCCTGCATTTTTCTTTTATCAGATTCAGTGTATTTAGTTTTATATTGAGGTCTTTGATCCACTTGGAGTTGAATTTTGTTCAGGGTGATAAATAGGATTTGTTTGTATTCTTCTACATACAGCCATCCCATTTACCCAACATTTGTTGAAGAAGCTGTCTTTTCTGCTTTGTGTACTTTTGGCTTCTTTGTTAAAAATCAAATGTTTATTGGTGTGTGGACTTCTGTCTAGATCTTCAATTTGATTCCATTGATTAATGTGTCCGTCTTTATGCCAATGTGGAGATATTTTCTCAGCTGAGAGGCCCTCTTTCCAAATGATCCTCTCTTGTGTCAAGTTGAGATAAATCTAGCCTACTAATGTCTTTTCTTGTGCTCTTTAATCTCATTTAAATTATGCCTGTTCAGTTTGTTAAATCATGAAACATCAAATTTCATGTGTGTAAAAATGAAAAAAATGTATTTTATATTTCTAAATCTACTGTATTTCACAATTTTTTGTTATTTTATCAAGA
>JADRCD010162141.1:0-25220 GCA_019843815.1 Montemys delectorum
ATATATATATATGTGAAAGCATTCATCAGTCTTTTATGGATGCTAGTAGTATATTCCAACTTGTTATTTGCCATGGATTGAGAAGACATGTAAAAATGTTTATTTGGGGTAGGTATTCAATGCTAAAGACCCTGGGTTCAATCCCAAGCCCCTAGCTCCCCAGTTCCCTCCTAGCACCATAATATCTAAAATAGAAAGCCCACAAGAAGTGTTTTAACTCGGCATACCTAAGAGAAAAAAAATCGATGGGACAAAAGAAAAATGAATGTCAGGTGAAAGTGAAATCTTGGAGAAAACCCCAAGTTTTGTGTAGAGTTTCCCTATGGAAATGTGAGTCGCGGTAGGTGAGAATGAGGCCTTGAAGTTCATCGTTTCTAAGCGAGGACAAAGGTGACTTTTATTTACAACCAAGACCATAAATCATTGCTCCATCATGTGGGTTGATGCTGCACAATCCATACTGTCACCAGATTGTCTTTAATCTCCATTTCTTGGATATGGTCATTTCATCTGAGACTGTTATTCAACTGAACTGAACCATGACCAGCTCATATTTCTCCATCTTTTCTTAGGAGATTCTATAAAAGACCTTGTCTACACCCACAAACTCACTAGCAAAGAATTTATGGCTGAGATTTCTCTATCCCAGAGGCTTGAAGCAGAGAGATGAACCAGACAGACTTGCTTTTCTTGTCTGAGGTTGTAGTCTGGTGAGAAAAAGAGATAGTAAACTAATAATCACCTATATAACTAAATAGTAACAAATATGATGACTTTTATAAAAGAGCTTCTAAGGGTATATAGTTTAAACACTCTGAATTGAAAAAGAATCAAATCCAGGGTGTAGGCAGTAGGCTCAGTTTGTAAAGTACGTATTGTGAAAGCATAAATGGCTCTAAATTCAGTTCCCACTATCCCAAGTAGAAGCGGGGCATGGCACTATGTGTCTAAATCGGCATTAGACAGAGGTAGTGATGGACAGACCCTTGAGCTTGCTGCTTTGCCAAGCTTGCTGAATCTGTGAGCTCTAGGTTCAGTAAGAGACCTTGCTTCAAAAGGTAAGGAAGAAAGCGATGGAGGAAAATAACATACACAAATGCACACTTGGGCATGTGTACCTACACATATACACAACTCATCAGTACATGGAATTTGAAGTCCAGCATCCTCTGAAATACAAAACTATTTGAATACCAACATAGTGTCAGAATGGGACATCTTTCACTTTATGAGATGGGCCAGCACCAGAATGCAGGCACATGAAAGAACTGTGCAAATATTACCCCCTGGCTATGTAAGTGCAGATGAAACAGATGAATACTGTGTTTACTCTTGTATCCCATTTCCAAGATTTTACATGTTTACGCAAATGTTCCAAGCTATAAAATGAAACCATAAACATCTCTGCACTCAAGCATTTTGCATAAAGGATAGTAATCCTATCTAGGGAGTCTGACCTATGCTTATGCTTGTCAGTGGAGGGCAGTGTTATCGAAGGATTCCACAATAGGGCTGATCGGATTCCCTGTGGTCTGAGAAGAGAAGCGGATCAAATTTCCAGGTGCAGGTTCAGTACCACTATTTTATAATTACTATTGACCAAGTGAATTGAACAAATCATTAAGCTTTACTTGTGGAATATCAGCCTTGTTTGGAGGTAGTATCAAGACAATGAGATCATTGGGGGGTTGCAGGGGAGGCTACATGGCATATGCAGATGGTCTCTGTGGGAAAATCCATCTGAGCATATCACATAGAAAAGCTACTGTCTACTAACAAAATTTTACTGTGTTATGCATCAAATTTTCGGGTAAAGAGAAAGTCTACATAGTCGGAGCATAGAAAGCAGAGAAGGAAGACAATAGGAATCGGGCTATTTGTCATATTTTCTAGCAGGCACTCATATATATAGCTCATGAACTTTAACCCACTCTGATGGGGTAAAGAGAGTCTTTGGGATTCTCCATGTTGTTCTTTAACATTTTGAATATTAAAGGGACCTTAGATTCTTCTCAGTTTTCCCAGGGTTCATATATTCACCAGGAATTGTTGGGGTCTGATGTCCATTTTGTATTTTTCATCAGGTGAACTATTTCAGCACTCTAGGTGTAATATCCTGGTCAAAGGGATGAGCTGCCGTTTTGAGGCACCTGTAAATAAGTTATGCCAACTTTTGACTTTCAGTTTCTAGTCTGCTTTGTTCTTTAATATAGTCATTCATATGTCAGGATAAATCAAATTCAAAATAATTGTTTTATTTTCTTTTTAGGATTTATTCACACCTTTGCAACTGAGTTTATTTGATTTGTACATTTTGACAAATGCATGTTTATATTTTTATGATTTTATATACATTATGATAAACAATTTTCCCTCAAACACTTTTAAGTACCACTCTTTTATAATTACTAGTGACCAAATAATTTCTTCATGGAATATCAGCTTTTAGTTTTTTTTGCCTTCATGTTCTTTCTCAATGTGGTGTACTATAATTGCTTATTCATGGGACATTCTAAGAGATGCTTGATATCTTTTTTCTTGGATCCTAAGTGTATTTCTACCTTGTTCTTAGACTTGTACATGGCAACTGTCCTCAGGGATAGAATGCTGTCCATAGGTGCCAAGGATTTCTTGGTCTTTAGATTTTATGCACAATGGTGGCCTTGTTTCTTGTTCAAAAGATTCTTGCTCTCATTGCTATTACTTTAAACAATTATTCCTTTTTGGTTATTATTAGTTCAGGTATCAATTTTCAAAGTTGCTTCTACCACCATCTAAGAGATAAAATTGTCAGTGAAAGGAATCTGTTTCTCTTGACAGCCTATTGAATTCCTATCAGTTTAATGGCTGAGGGGACCTTTGCATTCTTATTTCACTGGACATGTTATGACAGTTAACTTAGCTGTGATGCAGAGCCATAAGGTATGATGTGGTCTCGTTTCTTGTGACTTATTCCTCCCCCCTTGTGTGTGTATATGTGCATGTGTAAGCCAGAAAAGAACATTCAATCCCTTGGAGTTGTAGCTACAGGCATTGTGGAACTCCAGAGCTCCTGTCTGCATGATTACAAAACAAGTGGTGTTAACCACTGAGCCATCTCTACAGGCCCAAAATGAGCAGCTTGTGCTTTACTAAGCATTCCAGAGGAGAAAACCATTGTTTTACATGATTCAGATGCTTTATTGTCCCCAGTGCTAACACACATATCATACTTTAGCTATTGTCCACTAACCCCACAGGCTATTTCTCCACTCAGTCAGCTCTGTCTAGACAGTGCTCCCCAACCCTGTGGACTTAAGGTCCTCCTCATCTGCCTCTACTGTTTTCAAGTAGAACTTCACTATATAGTCCAGGAAGAGAGTTTTCTCCTATTTCTATTTCATTTTTTTTACTCTTTAAATGTCCTCAATAATTTCATATATGATTATTGTATTTACATAATTTTCTTACTTTCTCTTCTCTTTCCTCTCCTCTTGTGTCCCTACACCCCTCTCAAATTTATGCATGATTTTTCTTTTTCATCCCTGTGAGTGCTGGGATTACAGGCACACGTGGCTAATAAAGCTTGGCCTATGTATGCTTCCTGATGTTGAGACCATAGCTATCCATTTACTTATCTGTTAATAACCTACTGTTTATTATTTCTTTACAACACTTACTATCATATGAAACACTGTGCTTTGTTTATTTGTTATGCTACACTAAGGAGAAAGTAAATCTCAAGATGTGGAAATGGTATATTTTATTCTTGTATGCTTCATATTGAAGATACTCTTTCATGTATTGTAAATCCTTAATAAATAATTAGAAGAGGTGACCAAAAAATTCTTTGGAGCCAGTGAGATGACTCAGAGAGTGAAGGCATTTGCCACACAAGCATAACAAACTGAATTCCATCTCTAGAACCTATGCAAAGGCTGAAGGAGAGAACTAATTCCACAAAGATGTCCTCTGACCTTTATACCATACTATGGCATATACACATGCGGACACACATATTGAAAACAAAAATTTGTCTTCCAATGTGACATCAAACAAGGTCATTAAATATGTGTTTAGCTTTTATAATTATTAAATCAGAACAACTAGTCCATGCTTTTTGAGTAACTTTTAGCAAGGTCATTGTGCTTATTTTAACAGTAGGCTATAAACGCAGACCATTGAGAACATCTGGAAAGACACACACAGTATATACACAGACATGCTTGAAGGCACAGACACTTAACAAGGTAATGAGGAATTAGGAAGCCAACACATAAGAATAGAGAGAAACTCAGAATTAAGCCTGACATTGAGGCAGTATTTTGACAAAAAAAATCTGCTGATCCTAAAAATGATGTTTTAGAGGGTGCTATGTGTGAAGAATAATTTAGGTAAACTAGTAAGGCTATATAGGAAAAATAATGCATAGGATTCATCAAGAAGAGTTAGAATTGGTTGATCTGGCTGTGTTCTGTTGCCACAAACTTCAAATACACAGGTCCCTATTGTTATAATTATCAGGATGCCTATTTGAGTTCTAAAACTCATTCATCATAGATCATTGGACCTCTGTAACATTTGAGCAATACTCCTCCATTTCTTCCATTTTCCAGCCCCTGAAAACCACCATTCTTTTCTACTTCTGTGAGGCTTTGGCTACCCTCTAGACTCCAGAAACAAAGAGATCACACAGGATCTTTCTGTGTCTAGCTTGTTTCATTTAGCACTATATCTTCCATATTAATCATGTGGTAGAATGACTTAGATAGGGTTTTACTGCTGTGAACTGACACCATGACCAAGACAAGTTTTATAAAGGAGAACATTTAATTGGAGCTGGCTTACAGGTTCAGAGGTTCAGTCCATCATCATCAAGGTTCGAGCAGGGCAGCATATAGGCAGACATGATGCAGGCAGAGCTGAGAGTTCTATATATTCATCTGAAGGCTACTAGTGGAAGACTGACTTCCAGGCAGCTAGGATAAGGGCCTGAAGCCCACACCCACAGTGACACACCTACTCAAACAAGACCACACCTCCTAATAGTGCCACTCCCTGGGCCAAGCATATACAAACAATCACATGGAAGATTGCAAAATTCTTCCCTTTAAAGGTGCAATGATACTTCACTTCATGTGTTTGACATTCTTTCTCTGTCCACTCATGACAGCTGGTTTTATCATGTAATTGAACTGAAAATAAAGCTGGTGTGAATATGATGACACAGAAATAGATATACTGATTTTCTTTTCCTTGAGTGTTTAATCAGAAAAAAGATTTCTAGGCCATGCGATGATTACCTTTTGAAATGGTATCTTGTTGTGATGGGAATCTGGCCATGGGTTTGCTATATAGGCCACACTAGCCTTGAAGTCAAGGTTGTCCTTTCTTATTCTCTTATGTGTTAGGATTGGAGCCATGTAGCACCAAGACTAATTGCTATGTTTACATTTTTAAGAAGTTGCTATAATATTTTTCACAAATGCGTATTTCATAAAAACAATTTTTAAACATGTGATTCAGTAATCACTTAAAGATATTTAATTTCAGTCAATTTTGTGCACATCTTAAAATACTCATTTTCTTGATATGATTGGGAGGAATGTGTACTAATATAACTACTATGAATGACAGTGTCTCAATCTTATTGCTGGGTATATATCCAAAGGAAATGATATCAATTTGTTGAAAGTAAATGCATGCTTTTGTGATTTTTCAGCATTATCCATGATAGTCAACAATAGAAACAATCAATCTAAAATATATGATCTTAGTTATTATAGCTTAGTAGAATATTTGCCTGTATGTACAAGACCATGGGACTGATTCCTAGAAGTTCAGAAACTGAAGCAAAAGGAAAAGACAACAGCAATAGAGAGATGCATTGGAATATATTTGAACCCTGAAAAAAAAATCACAGAATTCCGTCATTTGACACATCATGGATTGACTTGGAGATCATGTCAATAGAGATAAGTTGAGTACACACAGGAAGGTACCTGTGACCTTGATCATATGTGGAATCCAAACATGTTGATCTCCAGAAGTTGGGGATAGAATAGAAGTCACCAGAGGATGGGGAGTAGAGGGGGTAGGTACGGTTAAGTAGGAACAGTGGACCTAACACACATACAGTGGGGAGATCATGAATAGCAGTAACTTCCTGTACAACTCAAAAAGCTATAAAGGATCTTGGAAGATGTACCACAAAGAAATGATAAATGTTTGAGGTAATTGGTAAGATAAACTGATTTAAATATTATAGAACATAAGTGTGTATTGAAAATTCATATAATATTCCATATGTACCATTTTGATCTCTCATTTCAAAATGAATTTAATTTAAACAAGCAGTTGTTAGAAGTCTATTATATTTTACTATTTCCCAATATCAACATATTATTATTATTAATTTTATTTTTATTTTAATTGAAATAGAATTATATCACTCTACCCCTCCTTTTCCTTCCTCCAGTCACCCTGTTACCACAGACCTTTCCCATGTCCCATGAAGTTGATAGAATATTTTTCTTTCATTATATTTGTTACACATGAAAATAAATGTATGTGCATTCACAAATATATTATGGCTCTCCACAGTCTGCTAATCTGTACAGTAACACATTATTATTTTATTTTATACTGTGTTTATATTTCTAAAACAATAAGTGTAGCAAATTAATATAGAATATGAGTATTTCATAGGTGCCTTGATTTAATATATATTCTATATAATAACATTATATAACATTGATATTATATAAACATACATACATATTTATATATAATAATTTATATTATAGTATATTATATATATAGTATATTATAGTATAGTATATTATAGTATGATAATATATAAATATATAAAATAAATATTATGCATATAATATTTGGATCAAGAGAATTTAGGCAAAAGAGATGAAGAACATTGAGAATACAGACTTCCATTCTAATTCAGTAACGAGCGTATGTTGGCAGCACCTGTACGTTTGTATTTTATTTGCACAAATCACAAAACATCATGAAATGCTGCTAATGGATTCCCCTTTATGGATGACGCACTTAGCATAGGGGAGGTCAAGTCACATTTTCAAGTGTGTACAGCTAAGGAGTGAGGGAGATATGATTAAGGAAAGTGTGAATCAATTGAGAATATTTAGAAATTATGGTAAAATTTCTCATATTGTCTGTCTTTCTCATTTTGGTTTTGATTTAAATGGTGTTAGTATTATTTAATAAACAAACCCTTGGAGTTTGCATCTTTACTTAAGTATACTAAAATTATTAATTTTACCATATGTCAGACAATTAAAATACATGAGTCCATGTAAACTTCTGTGCTTCTTCATTTTATAAGGATTTCTATTTTATTTCTATACATGTGTTAGATAGTATATAGCCATTAAAAAGCCAATTTTTACATTTTAGGTTTAGCTTCTTACATATACTTTTATCATGGCTTCATTCATTATTCTTTCTTCATCTGGGATCAATTTGCTTATGCTTAAAACTTCTTTCAGGTGAATCTCCTGTTGAAATCTTTTCTTAGGTGAGTGAGAGTCTGTGTGTGTATGTGTGTGTGTGTGTGTGTGTGTGTGCATATGTATGTATGTGTGTGTATGTAAGCACATGTGTGAATAATATTTCAGCTGTATAAAGACTTAGGCTTACATTTACTTTTCTTCTCACACTTTGAAAATGTCAGTTTCATTGCCACAGCATCTACCATTCCTGTTTATAACCCAGCTGCTGATCTTGCCATGACTCACTTGAGAGGAGTGTGTGGGCTTTGGCTACATTTGAATATTTTATCTGCCCGTTTTTAGCAGTTTCAATTGGACGTGCCTAGGTATAGCTATCACTTTATTAGTCTTGCTTTCTCTGCAGGAGCAGTTCCTGAATGTGTGATTTGATGTTCCTATCAGGTTTGGAACATTGCCAACCTCTATCTCTTTAAACGATGCTACTGTAAACAGTAAAATTGCTCTGGTTCTTTCCTTTGGGGGGTCTTAGCATTAAGTCAGACTTTATGCAGTGTTCCATATATTGAGAGTATTGTTTTCTTTGTTTTATTCCTTTTCCCTGTGTGTGCTTCAAACTCCATCTTTCCTACAGCTTGACAGACCTTCCACTTCATTGATAGTTCCATCATCTGTGTCTGATGTCCACTTAAACCGATGTAGTAATTTATTAGGCTGTTAGCTGAGCCTGACAGTGACCAGGAAAAGACAAAGTGAATTTTGGTAATTGTTTTTTATTTGCAGAACATCCCATGTTACAACAGCAGCTATAATAATCAATTCATGTTGGCTCATCAGCGGATGCTAAAATGAATGGAAGACTGGGGAAAATAATTGTTACGACTTTGAAGAGTAACATTCTAGCTATGCTCCAGAGGATTTTCTTACTCCCAGGTGTGTATGAGAGGCACAGGTTGGGCTTGTTGGGTCATCAAAAAAAATAAATAGAAGAAAAGAAAAAAATGACATGAAGTTTGGAGGTGGGGGAGGGAGGCAAGGGTAGATCAGGAAAACATTAAATAGAATGGGGTCAAAATACTTTGCACAGAATTCTCAAAACATTAATAAAATATAATTAGAAAAGTGGTGTCATGGATTAATTATTAGCTATAATGATGAAAATGCAATTTACACAAAGTACTTTGGTGGACACCTTGTGAATACTGGTGCATATGCATCTTGTATGGCAATGGATCTAATACAACTCAAAAGATTGTTATCAATCTTGTAGTATTCCCTTTCTCTGCTCCTTCTCTTCTTTCTCTGTGCTTGCCTTCACCCCTGACTGGATGTTTCCTGTGGTGACTCCCTGGCCTTGGTCCTTGGGGCTAGTGAGCTCCTTGGAGGGCAGCTTCCATGCCTTTAATATATCATATATCATATATACATTATATATATATATATATATATATATATATATACATATATATATATGTTGGATTGAATTTAAAAAAATGTGGGACTAACAGGAGATATGTGTAACTTGGGATGTCTTGTGAGACAAACATGAGAACATGTGATAAGAGACAAAAGAAGATTAAAGAAGATATGTAAAGATACCAGAGACACAATGAACACAACTAGCATTGTAGTTACTCAATTGGAAATAAGCATTGTTCTAAAAGATAGATGTGGGAATCTTCAGAATTTAATATGCAGCTTTGATTTTATTTAATTAATAATATAATGTTTTAAATACTGAGTTAATATTACGGCTATGTAGGAAAGTGCCTTCACCCATGAGACTTGTATAGTGAAATATTGATAAATGCATATTTTAAGTCATCTGCAATTTATTTTCAACAGACTTGGCATAAATGCCTATGTATTTATGCAAGTGCACATCTGCATATAAATGTAACTCTATATGTAAATGACACATGGTTAAAATACTTATGGTGATTTATTATCAGTGGTCAAATGAGTATAACACAATAAAACAATAAGTAGTATGACACTTCTCTCTTATCATCTTAGCAGAGAAAAATAAATTACCCTTCTATACATATGTTATATTTCTTTCAGTAAGGCAGAAACAATGTGAAATACATTCCAGGTAGGATTCTTTAAAACAATGAAAAATAAATCTTTGAAAAATAACAGTTTAGTTGCTATGTATCTTGGAATTATGGACATTTGGACAGGTTCCCAACTCTGCAATTAAAATGAATTTCTCATTTTTTTCATGTATTCATCTGGAGTGACCATGTTTGTTGACTATGTAGGCTTCTATCTTTCCATAGCAGGCCAGCAGAGTTGTCATACACGGGCTATTTTATCAGTCAACAAACTGTCGGTCCCCTTGTCCCTAATAACCGGACTATCTCCCTTTTGCTGTCATTTGAAGTATTTTGCTCCAGTAAAGTGATTCTTTTTTTCTCTACAGGAAGTGACTGAAGATATTTATTTCACCAGCCCAAGAATAGGGCTTCTGGGCTCTCTCTCTTCCTTTAATGGGTAGTACAAGTGAGCTGCCGTGCTCTGCCTTTTTAGTCCAGTAATGGCACAGAGATATTTCTGTATCATTTTCACAGTGTAATAGATTCTAGTATGAATCCCATGAGTTAGATTCTATGGAAACATTTTTCTTACTAAGAAAAAAAGTGCATGTAAAATTAAAATGCCTTTTCTAACTCTGGATAGAAGAGATGAGCCTTGATGTTTAGAGATATTCTCTTGGATCACACAGTTCTAAGACTTGGAGAAAAATTATAACCAACTCATTTTTTTCTTTCCTTTTTCTCTTAGAGGAAGATGTCATTCTAAGGTGATCTAATTATTTTCTAATAACATTTAGCATCTGTGATGACGTCACAGCCTACTTTACTCTCATATAGAATCTTCTACCCAAGTAGAAATTCCTAAACTTGCCGTTTTCATTTTGTATTCTGTTGTCTAGGGAGGAATGGTGAGAACCTAAGAGATATTTTTAAATGTCTATTAATGTACACGTTGGATTTATGCTAGACATTTTCTCACTCTATTTTGCTGTTATTTTCCAGGATATGGGGATGAAACATCATGAGGGAACACTTTAGGGGTGGTTGATATCCTTGATACAAGGAATGTTGAGTTTGAAGATGGTCACTGTTCATAAGAAGATAAAAGAAGCCTGTGATTAAATTGCTAATAGCTCCTCCTCACAAGGCCACCATTATTCAGGAATGGAAAGAATATACTGGCATGAAATTATACTTACAATATTTAGAGTTTAACACTACCTCCCCAAGAGGGTTTTTGTCTTCCTTTTGACTTCACGTCACACCCTCTGTCTCATTAAGCAGTGTGACATCCCTCCCAGGAGTCTGAATGACTGGTGTAAATATGAGCTATGTGTCAGGACAGTCACTACATGACATTAACTCTGAGCAGACTTGAATGACAATCCAGGAAAAGAACAGAAAGACTGGCGATCCAGAGGAGCGGGTAGGGACGAATGGGAAATGATCCTAAGGCAGGAAGTCATTCAGTATATTCACAACCAGAAATAATGCTAGTGGGCCTTCAGCTTAAAGCTGGGTTTAATGTAACAGGAGGCCAAAAAATATGACCAAGCCTGCATGAATTCTTTCTACAGTACTGTGCCCAGGCTCCTCATTTAGAGAACCATCAGCAATGATAACTCTGTGGCTCTTGTTTTAAACCACAGAACTTTGGAGTGATTTGTTACACAAGTGTCATCAGAACATATCTTGAATCTGCAAGTGTGAAGCTACTGTAATTAAGCAAGGCATTTGCTATTGGCCATGGGGCCCAGTGGTAGTGGGAAGCTGAGGGACCACAATGGAAATGGTTCATAGGAGTTGCAAAGACACTGAGAAGGCATGGCAGAGGGCTTGAGAGAAAAGGCTGTTGAAGATCGATAATGTAGCATGTAGCATGGCCTCTCCCAGTCCTGTAGCCTGCAGTGATGAGAGGGACAGGCAGGGACTCTACTAATGTCATGAGCCAGGCAGGGGAAAAAGTAGAAAGTGACAACTGGCTTATATTTATTTTATTTATTTTTTATTTATTTTTTTTGTAGTTGTGATAAAGTAACAGAAGAAAAGAAACATCAGAGAAGAAACCCCAGCAGAATTTTGAGAAATTATGTGAGGCAGAACTTGCTGAATTGAAAATTAAAGCTGTTTCTTTTCTCAGTCTCTTCCAGGAAAAGAGTATCAAAGAAATTAAAACTAACTAGGGCTATGAGAGTCTGTATCAGAAGCCAGGAAGGATAGACATTGGTGAGTCAGACAGAAGCCATCTAAAGAACGGGGAGATATGCCTCAGAGACCTTCCTTACTGAAACACAGTCACTCCTGAACTTCTCATGTGAGTATCCTTACTGTGGTCTTAAGGTGTAGCCACTCCTTAGAGGAAAGATGTCTGGCTATGACTTTTGTTTAGATTAGAGTAGATTATTATTTGATACAACAAAATTTTAAGAGATTTATATCAGCTTGGATTACTGGTGACAGAGAAAGCCAAACATTTTGAAGGTGTTTGGTCTCTAACCTATATCAAATACAAAATAGACAAAGATTTCTCACGCAGAGTACTAAGTTTCCCTTCTAGATCCATCTGACTAATGACAAGCAGGGCATTCATTGAAAAATGGAGTGTGTGATTCCTAGAAGTGTCACAAGCTATGCCATAAAGTCTCACTAAACATGAGCTGAAGAAAGTAACAGCATTAGCCATGCCAATGTAAACAGAGAAAAGCCCATGAGATCTCAGCCCTGTACAAAGAAACTACAGGCAAGCAAGGAAAGCTGATGGGGGAGAGACAGTCTTTCTCAGGGAAGAACATAAAAAGTTGTTATTCAATACCAAGTGGTTATCCCTGAAAATATACATATACATAACATCATCCAGATTGAGCAGGTCATATTTAGGAATATATGTATTTTATATGTTACATACACATATGCATATAGCAATAAATTAAAAAAAAGAGGCCATGAATTTGAAAGAGAACAAGGAGGGGTGTATGGGAGAGTTTGCAGGGAGGAAAGGGACAGGAGAGATGATGTTATAATTTCAGAAAGAAGAAAAAGAATGAAAAACAAATAATAGCCAAAAAATTAACATAAAAGTTAAGAAGATGTTGATACAGAAAAACCTAAATGTTTACTAAAACTTTTGTGTTTTATAAACTTCTTGCATATTGATGGCTGACTAACTTCCAAAGAGAAATTCCATTTAGAATTGTAAAGAAACTAAAGCACAGTTGAAAGCAAGATTGTATTGTGACTGAGCAAGAGTGCAGTGTAACAAATGCAATAGTAACAGAGTCTGATATGGAAACTCTGTTACAGGGACGCAGACTTTTAAGGAGCCATTCCCTTGTTCCCTTCCCTCTTCTGAACACTTAACAGAAATAAATACTGCTAGGAAATACAATAGTGTTAAGCAAAACATCTAAGTTCAAGTGCTGTTTCCCTGGCTTTGACTTAAGGCAACTGATATAATCTTTTTGTATAAACATATCTTTACTTATAATATGTGAATAATTTTAGTTCACATAACCTCAGACTATTGAGACAATTAAGAGGAAGAAGACATGCAAATTACTTATCTCCAGAGCCTGGAAGATGCTATGTGCACTATAATGGCATTTGTGGTCACATTACATCATGATGCTACAACAGCTGTCTCTTCATCTGTGCCATCTTTATTGTCAGTGTCGTGGTTTGTTATAATCTAGCTACTCACTTGGATACTGGGCCTGTAGTTGTGGTTAAGATGTACTTAATTCAGTACTTATAGTCTAGCACAAGAGACAAGCAATTAAGTAAGTAATTGCAATTCTGACTTCTAACTGTCCTCAGGAAATAAAAGCTGCTCTGTGTATCTGCATATGTTGAGTACACCGTGTGCAGTTTGTCTCAGAGCCTTGAGGAAGTCTTGGAGGAGGTGGAGTAGGAGGGCAGCCATTCCTCAAAGCCTTTTACAATGGCCTACGTCCAACCTAGGAGGGTTTTCTGCTCTGCCTTCATCATGGATTAAATTGTCTCTTAAATGCCCATTTCTTAATACTATCACAGTAGAAATTAAGCTTACAGATATGAACTTAGGGGTCAGAGTTAAATTGTGAAAGCAATTAAACATATTCTTAAATCTAAGTAAATGTTCAAATTTAATTATCACAATAAAACGATTCAGTTCATTTAGAGAATACTGGACTCCTTCTGGTTATACATCTAAATATGACATTGGAATTGGTATGTTCTTTTGCCTGACAGAAATCTAAAAAGTGCATGTATCTCTGGAATAATTCCTTCTACACCCCTGCATGGCTTAGCATTCCCTTTGAGGCGTTATTTTGCCATACTAATTTGTATCGGCGTCTATTATTTTCTTCACCTCCCTTTCCCAAATGGCATAATCATCTCTGCTATCCCATAGTATCATTTCAAAAACTAATTGAATAGAAATAAAACTGAGAAGCCTATTTCCATGGCCAGGCTAAAGGCAAAGAATTTCAGTGTTTCCTGAGTACAGTTCCTCTCTCCAGAACTGCTTCTTTGCCCTGATGTTATTTTTACTTCCCTCAATTCTGTTTGAAAGCTGCAGAAAGTGTCTTTTCAGAAGCCTGAGCCTCCACCTGTCTAGATGTCTTTCTAAATATTGAAACTGAGCTGGTGTGCTGTGCTTAGGCATGCTCTCGTCTTATTGTGAGACGATTCTAGCTCCTCATTCCTGGAGCCCTCATTTTTGTTTCCTGAGGAAACCAGTCTGATTACTCCCAACCTTTTCAGAACATCATTTGTGACTCACGATGTCTATTCTTCTTCAGTACAAACCAAATCCAAGCAGATTTCTTTTTAAGAAAACGCACTTGCCTGTTTTGATTAGGGCTTTTGTCGGATGCTGTTTATGAAACCTGAGAGAGTGATGGAACTCTGATTTATTTTGATAATGGGTTTTCAATTCACAGAACAACTGGGATGTATCAAGTTAGATTTGTGCATTGTTTTGTTTTTGTCATGTTTATATCTTCTTTTAATTCCTATACATTTCATGGTTATACACCCATTCGAACTGTGAGTCTATCATTTATTCTCTGACTAGACATGGACATTGGAATAAAAAATGGTGGGCTTGAATAGTAGCAGGTGTTTTGTTTTTTGTTTTTAACTATGTGAACTTGGGCAAACTATTTGAAAAATTCACACCTAGCCTCCTTATCTCTAGCATGCATTTAACCAAATTGTTGGTTAAAGCAAATGCTATCGATATTTTATTTTTCACTTAAATACTTAGGGAAGTTTTGACTGATATAATTATTAATCCTACTGTTCCTTTCATTGCCCTGACAACCATTTGTCAAATAGAAAAAAAAGATTACTTAAGTGATTAGTTGGTAGACTTAACTATAATTCATAATAAAACTATATGTGCATATACACACATATGCATATGCATTCATGTGCATACATATGCATACAAATAGCACACATACACAGGCAGAATGATTGAAGATACATGATAAATACTATTTGGTATAACTGGTTTGCCCTGAATAAAAGTTACCTCTTTTTTGGTGGCACTCCTTCTTAACATAGACTGCAGACAGAATACTCGGTTAATGTGTTGCTATATTTTCATAAATGTTAGATCCGATCCTACGTCCTGTTGGATGTTGGATGCTGAATGCTGAGACCACTGTAGGATCTGAGTGGGTGAAGAATGTAGGATGCTGAAACCACTGATTTACAAGGTTTTAGGGTAAGCCAGTTGCAGCAGAATCTCATGGTAAAACTTTGGCATTACAAAAAGCTTTTCAAAGGATGTACTTAGACCCTTTCCAATATACTTTAAGGTGTAGCAGATCACCGTGGCTGGGAGATTTTAAGGAAAATGTAGAAAAGTAATCAGCAACAATGAATAATCGGATGAAATATATACATACACACACATACATATACATAAACATATCTACATATATATGGGCATAAAAACACATTAGACAACAGTAGAAGACAGAAGACAAGAAAATACTAAAAATATTTTAATCATGTCTTATCTAGTATCCATGACTTAGGAGCAAAAAAAATGAGTATGTATTTTACTGATATCTGCTGATAATTTAATCCTTATTTAGAGGGTGACCAACCACCTCAGGAAAGATAGTCAATAGTATCCTCTTTGTAAGTTATGACTTTAAATGGTGTAAGGTGACTAATCGTATGATCCACTAGTTATTTAACTAAAGTGTATATATGTTTTTGTTTACTTACTTCTTATTTATCTAATCTATCTAATCTATCTAATCTATCTATCTATCTATCTATCTATCTATCTATCTATATCTATTATCTACCTACATGTCTATCACCCATGATCTGTCTAGCTTACATCTATTTGTGTGTGTGTGTGTGTGTGTGTGTGTGTGTTCAAGTGTGTGTTGGGGTGCACAGAAACTGATGCCATGTATTGTCTTCAATTTCTTCATCTTATTTTCTGAGATAGGCTCTTTCCCTGAACCTGGAGCTCACTTGCTTGGCAATACTGGATGGTCAATGAGCCACAAGGACTGTCTTGTCTTTGCCTGCCTAGGGCTGAGAGTCCAAGAAATGCCCTGTGATGCCAGATGATTCTTTATATCAGTCCTGTGATGTTAGGCTTTTTCTGCTCATCCTTGGGATCCAGATTCAGGTTCTCGTGCTTGTGTGACAAGCACTTTAAGACCTGAGTATCCTTCACAGTCCACTTTTATCTATTTTAAGTGAATTGCTGGTGCAGAAGGCAGTAATGCAGATTTTTCTATCAGAAGAGGCTATTTCAACTCTCTGTAAATGCTAATGGGTGAAGGCCATCCTATATACATGGACATTTTTCTCCCTTCTTTCAACCTAAATGCCTTTCCTCAGAGCACTTGCACATTAATTTTTTTTAAGTAAGCAGTAAGTTCAAATTGACTAAATATCTTTGCTGTGATAGATATTTATGCAGATCCCCTAGTCCCTGAGAAAAGTTGTAGCTTGTATTACATACAAATGAAACTGCCAAGTTCTAAAATCATGAATTTATCTTATTGAAGTCTACCTCATCATAATCAACATAAATGATTAGTTTGGGTAGGAATGGAAATGTGTTGCATAAATGTTTTGGTCTAATTGTGTGTTCTGAAAGTATATTGAAAATTTGTCCCCATATTTGGCAGCATTGAAAGGCAAGGTTTTTTTTTTTTTTTTTTTTTTTAAACATGTTTAGGTAAAAAGCATAGAGTCACACTGTGAATTCTGTCTCCCTTCTGCCCTTCTTCTATGTGAGAACACAGTAAAAAGATCCACATGACAGTCTAGACATCCCATTCTCAACTTCTTAGACTCCTGTGCTGCAAAAAGGCAATATAAAACTAAACTCAAACCAGTTTCTTTTTTTTAACTTTTATTGCATTATGATGAGAAAAGTTACATAATTTCAATTTGTCTGAATTTGTTAACATTTAAAAACATATTTTAAGTAAATAGAATTAAATCATATTCCTGTTTCCCTTTTGTACCCCAACTCCTCGCAGAGACCCCCTCTTCAATACCTACAATATTTTTTGTCATATTCCTTAAAATTGATAAAATATTATAACAATAAAAATGAGTATTATAAAAGTTGTTTGATATAAAACAATCAATTCAACAGTGTAATGTAGATGCTTGTCTACAGCAATACTGTAAATACATACTCTTTTCTCACTATAAATTTCAAATAACTCCAAATATATTAACTGTATATTTCAAAATAATACATCACTACTAGTATTTTCTTAAATGAACATAAATATGTAAAATCTTTTTGTTTGTTTGTTTTGTATTTAGTAGAGTTTAAAATCTTGGCTCTTTCTGTGGTACAAGCCCAAAATAAAAACAATTTTTAGACATTGGATTTCATTGTAATAAGGCTGTACTTCAATGACTCTCAAATCACCAAAGGATTTTACCTCCATCGTAGCTAAGCTGAGAGTTGACAGTTCTACTGCGCCAAGGAATGAATTGTAGGCACGATTTTTGGATACAGACTTCCTGCTATGGTCAAAAAGCTATTTGACTTGAGTGTGTGACTTTATTCTCAGCCCACAGAGAACAGGTTATATTCATTTAAGAAATGGTGTGTGTATTAAGATGGTCTATCCATAAAGTCATTCACCAACTGTTTCAATGAACAATGGTTCTGCATGGAAGGTGGTACAGACATTAGGTGAGGATAAGAATCTGGTTCATTGGCTGTGATGATTTTGAAAAGCATTCATCTCAGAGAAAGAGTAACTTGTAAAGTCCTCTTCTTCAAACTTGATACAAGAGCTACAAATGTCAAGCAAAGCATTCAGTCTCACTCTTTGTTGTTCTCTTTCCTACAAGCCACCTCCCAAGTTAATTGTCTATGTTTCCCTTGGGTATATAAATACTTTTGAAATATATAAGTTGTTCTGAAAACCATAGTATAGTGTAAAAACATGAAATAAACAATACTACTAATAGAGAGACTGAGATAGGAGAAGCAAGATTTCAAGACCCTTACGTTGTACACAGCAAAATACTGTCACAAACAAGGTGAAAGTATATATAGATTGTACAATATTAGATCTATTTCTCCAATTATCAAATTAGAGAGACCATTGGATGCCAATCAACAAATTTCTAATTCCTCATATTTTTGGATTTCAATTGCTTAGGATATGTAGGTAATATTAATTTTCATATTAAGATATTAAGAAAAGGTAATTGTCACTTCCTGTTGTTTTTGTTGTAACAGGTGGAGTTAGACTTGTGTGGATTTGTTGAAAACTTACTTTCTTGCTTCTTCTAGGGTGTAGTTTTGCTCCTTATGTTGATGTTTTCCATCTATTATCCTTTGGAGGGCTGGATTTGTGGAAAGATATTGTGTAAATTTGGTTTTGTCATAGAATATCTTTTTTTCTCCATCTATGGTAATTGAGAGTTTTGCTAGGTATAGTAGCCTGGGCTGGCATTTGTGTTCTTGTAGGGTCTGTATGACATCTGCCCAGGATCTTCTAGCTTTCATAGTCTCTGGTGAGAAGTCTGGTGTAATTCTGATAGGCCTGCCTTTATATGTTACTTGTCTTTTTTCCCTTACTGCTTTTAAAATTCTTTCTTTGTTTAGTGCATTTGGTGTTTTTATTATTATGTGATAGGAGGAATTTCTTTTCTGGTCCAGTCTATTTGGAGTTCTGTAGGCTTCTTGTATGTTCATGGGCATCTCTTTTTTTAAGTTAGGGAAGTTTTCTTCTACAATTTTGTTAAAGATATTTACTGGCCCATTACATTGGGAGTCTTCACTCTCTTCTATACCTACTATCCTTAGATTTGGTCTTCTCATTGCATCCTGGATTTCCTGCATGTTTTGGGTTAGGTGCTTTTTGCTTGTTTGCATTTTCTTTGACTGTTGTGTCAATGTTTTCTATGGTGTCTTCTGCCCCTGAGAATCTCTCTTCTATCTCTTGTATTGTGTTGGTGATGTTTGCATCTATGACTCCTGATTTCTTTCCTAGGTTTTGTATGGCCAGGGTTGTCTCTCTTTCTGATTTCTTTATTGTTTCTATTTCCATTTTTAAATTCTGGATGGTTTTGCTCATTTCCTTCACCTGTTTGATTGTGTTTTCCTGTAGTTCTTTAAGGGATTTTTGTGTTTCCTCTTTAAGAGCTTCTAGCTGTTCACCTGTGTTCTCCTGTATTTCTTTGAGGGTGCTATTTATGTCTTTCTTAAGGTCCTGTATCATCATCATGATAAGTGATTTTATATCTGAATCTTGCATTTCCAGTGTGCTGGTGTGTCCAGGACTGGCTATGGTGGGAGAATTGGGTTCTGATGATGCCAAGAAACCTTGGTTTATGTTGTTTATTTTCTTATGCTTGCCCCCTGCCATCTGGTTATCTCTAGTGCTACCTGCTCTTGCTAATTCTGACTGGAGTCAGTCCTTTCTGTGATCCTTGTTGTATCAGAACTCCTCAGAGTCAGGCAGTCTCTGTGACCCTGTGATTCTGGGATCCTGTGACCTTGGGCTTGTTAGAGCACCTGGGAATGCAGCAGCTTCCTCTGGGAGTTGTGGGACTGGCTGTAGAGCTTGCGCCCAAGGTCATCTCAGGACACCAGCCCAGAGAGACTAGAAGGAACCCGAGCCACTCTGCTGGTGGAGTTCTTGTGTGCCTGGTCCTGCTGGTCCCAGTTACTCCAAGTGTTGGGACAGATGTTGGGTCCCCCTCACCTCTGATCCTGAGAGTTTCAGAGCATCTGGGAGTGGAGCTACCTCTGTGTGTTGTGGGACTGGCTGCAGAGCTTGTGCCCAAGGTCCGCTCAGGCCTCAAACCAGTTTCTATACACTACAAATTAGTCTCAGATTCACTGTTAAGATGATGTAGAATTGACTATGTTAACATGGTCATTAAGTTGACCATGGGTCATTAAGTTACGATTAAAACAGTTATATTAAAATTTTTTTTTTAAAGTGCACATTTGTTACTAGGCTTCAAAAGTTTTACTTTCCTTGTATTTCTGTAGACTGCTGTAGCTAAGCTAGTTTGGGGTCCCTGCACAAGAGGCATCTGATGAGAAATTATGGGTATTTCTCCTTTACTGGGTAGGGACTCTTTATGAATATATTACATTGTAAGGGTGACTTTAAAAAAGTTGTTACACTTTAAATGATTTAATTTGCTTAGATGTTAGACTTTTACAGGCATGTCATTCTGAGTCATAGACTTTTCTTCTTTGGACAGGATCTCACTCTCTACCCCAGATCATTGTAGCTATATCTCATGGTAGAGTCAGGCTGGAGTCTTGAACATGGTCCTCTGTCCCCAGCCTCCTGAGTGCTCGCATCAGAGGCATGAGCCAGCATACCAGGCTCACCACATATTTTTAGGAGATCCAGAGTTCTTGTGATGATGATGTAATAATGATGTAATGCCCCCTTTCTGTAGCCTTCCTTTTCTGATGCTAAGTCCAGAGCACAACGGGAGCTCCATTTCCGTGGCTTCTGTTGCTTCCCTGTGAGCAGTGCAGTCCATACAGCCTTTGAAACCACTGCTCCCCACCAACCACAAAGAAAACTGGAGCTGCTGTTTCTTCCCCCAAGTTTTGCTCATCATCTTTTAATGCTTTGTTGTCCTTTCGCTTTTATCTGAATTTTATAGCCAGATCAGTGGAGTCAGTTGGCCTGAGGGGTTTTCTGTTCTTGGCTATCTTATATAACGAACCCTGGATGTTTGTATTAGGATGCTCCTATATTGACACAGAGACAGAAAAGGCTTTCCATTCATGGTTTGTGTGCCAGTTCTCCCTCGACAGACGCTGTCCATCCTCTTCTCTCCCACATCTTGTTTTCAGATTTCCCTATCACATTCTCTATTTTACATCTATAAGTCATTAGAAAATTCTGACTTCTTGCAAAGGATAATCCTCTTATCAGTGTGAGTACTTCTTAATAGCTCATATAAACTTAGGTCCAGCCGATGTACTGGAGTTGACATCATCATTTCCCTCTTTTCTTTACTGAACTTATGACATTAAATAAGGGAGTAACTGGGCAAGAAAAGAATAGACAGTAGAATTCGAATACATTTGATAATTTTTTTCTAGCAATCAGAGTTTAGTGTTTTCTCATCAATCACTGATTAAAACAATGCCTGATAGTTATTCCCACGGGTCAGTATGAGATGAAGGTAATTCATCCCTCAATTAAGTTTCTCTTTCCAGTCCTGTCAATTTGACAACTGAAGCCAACTTTGTCACTAAATAATAGTATTGACAGCAAAATTCGTTTTTTCGAAGATCACTTCTTCCACTTACATGCTGGTGCTTTCCTTAGTGGTTGATGTTGATCCTAACATTGCTCATGGAATTGTGGCACAGTTCACTTCTTAGGCTCTGGCTCCTCCTCCATTCTACCTATCCCGTGTCTCTCATTGAAATGTATACACACACACACACTCACACACATACCACACACACACACACACACACACACACACACACACACACACAGAGAGAGAGAGAGAGAGAGAGAGAGAGAGAGAGAGAGAGAGAGAGAGAAAGAGAAAGAGAGCGAGAGAGGGGGGAGAGAGGGAGAGAGAGAGAGCGAGCATATTTTTTATGGTAGGACCTAGTATGAGTTATATCATGCTCTCCCCAAGACAATCTATTGCAGTCCCAATGTCTACTACTTAGAGGGTGATTTTATTTGGAGAAAGAGTCTTTCTAGAGGTGATCAGGTTAAAATGAGGCCATCATCATGGGTCATTTTGTAATGTGGGTGATGTCATGGAAAAGGGAGAATCTGGAGACACACATAACATGTACACAGGAAGAGAGTGGTGTGAGGAGATGCAGGGAGAAGCTAGCTAACTTCAAGCTCATGTAGCTGAGTGGATCACACTCTCTCCTCAGGATGAGGATACAGAAGAACCAACCCTGAACCCTGCAAGTGTGGGATACTCTAGTTCTTCTGGGGGAGAACTCTGTGGTTTATAATACTTAGTTGTATCAGCGCTAGCAGCATAAATAGGGCCCAAAGAGATAGTAGAGTTAACCAGGACTTGGCTGATGAGAGTGTTGCTTTGTCGCTTGGTTATTTCAGATAAAGGAAGCTGAAGTTTTACTTTTTGGAGCATTATGTTCCTAGGATAAACTTTTAAAAACTTGTTTTTGTTTTACGTAACCGTGAGGTGGTGGCTGGAGACCTACATTTGAGTGAAGAGAGAAAGTAGAGCCTTGTAGAAGACACAAGAAACGAGATCCCTGTCACCTGTAAACAGACTTCTTCAGTCAGCTGTCATTAAGGAAAAGATGCAATAGGCTTTAGATTTTCACTTGTTGGGAGGGGTGGGGCAGTGGGGAGGCAGGATGTGGAGATTGGTGCTTAAATAGTGCAGGTAGGGCTCCAGAGAGGGCGGAAGACAGGAGCTGCTCATCCTAGATTCCCCAGACCCACCCACCCACTGTAGCTGTGTGCTCAAGCAAGCGGTGATGAAGGAACAGCTAGCTCTAGCAGAGGCTGCTTTCGGGCGGGGGTGTGGGGGAGAACGAAATCTGTGGATCCAAATCTAAGCTGAGAGCCTTCACTTTCCACTGGGAAAGCCCCCTCTGTCCTCCGGTTAGCCTCCGCTCCAGACACAGCCAGCCGAGCTGAAGGTCTGTGGTGGGGTCGGGCTGCGCCAGCTGGACCCGCCCCGAGCTCCATGGTTCGCCCAGCCCCGCGCGATGGTGACTCTGGGCGCGGAGGGTGGCTATGGGAGAGCCCGCAGATCGCAGCAGCGTGAAGGCGGGGAGCGCGGCGGGCGGCGGGCGGGGACTGTCTCCCCGACCTCTGCATCCAGAGAAGCGGCTCAACCACCTGAACCCCGAAAAACGCCAACAAGTAGTTTCTCCTTTGAGGAGGGCGGCTCAGCTGGCCGCAGAGACTCTGTCCGATTGCGGGAAGAACCTCGTCCACACGGAGACCCAAGCAGATCCACTTTTCTCCCGGTCTCCTTAAGGTATCCGGGGACGAGGAGGGGAGAAAGGGAAGGGCAGCGCAGGAGGACATCCCCCTGCTTAGCTTTAAGACCATGGATGTGGAGCCCCGGGGAGAAGCTGGAAACAGCGAGTCTTCCAGCTCAGCGACCCAGGGGGTGTGCCTCCCGCAGCTTCTCTTGGGCCTTGCCCCTCCTCGAAAGCAACCCCCGACTCTCCTTCCCAAGATGTTTGTTTTTCTTGGGGAGGGGGAGGGGTGGCATAGATTGCTCACTTTTGTCCTCAAAGATGGATCCTAGTTAGCCGTTTCCTTTCCCAAGTCATAATAACATTAGCAACAAACGACAACAGTAATGGGAAAAGGAAATTGGATGAGGAAATTAGTCAGAGGTCTCCTTGGTGGAAGGCGGTAGCGGGGACGTTTGTTGTTGTTGTTACTGTTGCTCTGACTTCTGTGTTCAGTCTTCTACCTGGTAGGTGAGGGAGAGAAGTGAACCGAGAACAGAGCGGGCAAAGGGCACTCCCCTAGTGCTGGGGCGGGGCAGAGAGCTGTCCAAGGTTGGACCAGGGTACGCAGGCAGTTGGGGCACTCCTGGCCCCCTCCCACTCAACACGGCTAAGTTGCCTCAGCGAACGTAACTCCTGATGGGGAATTGCATTAAGAACAGGGGAGGGGCTGAGAGAGAGAGAGAGAGAGAGAGAGAGAGAGAGAGAGAGAGAGAGAGAGAGAGAGAGAGAGAGAGAATAGTGTGGGGAAGGGGCCCATCTAGGGAGAAGTGTCTGAAGCAAAGGCGGGTAGAAAAAAAAAGGCTGGGGAGTGAGCGGTGGGAACTTGGGGGGGGGAAGGAAATAGGGGCTTGGGGACTTAAAGCAGGTTGGATGTGACAGGGATAGAGGGGAGACATGGTGGAGGGCAAGAACGGAGGAGAGGTCAGAGCCAAGGGTGAACTGTGTGCCATAAGAGAAAAGGTTTCCTGGAAGGTCAAGGAAGACTCAACTGTTCTTCATTCTCTGGGAACCTGGGCCAGGCGTGATGCAAGAGGCGGGGACAGGACTTGGGTATCATGCTCCTCTTGGGAGGGTCCTTCCCTTGCCAGCTCTGCATCTTGGCACTCTTGGTGGGGGTGGTGGTGGTGGTGGCGGCGGTGGTGGTGTAGAGAAGGTCCTGGTGAGTCTCTGATCCACGAGAGAGCTTTAACTTGGTGCTGTGTTCGCCTCCTCTAGTCATGTCTGAGCCACAGAGATGGGCAAGATCGAGAACAACGAGAGGGTGATCCTCAATGTCGGGGGCACCAGGCACGAAACCTACCGCAGCACTCTCAAGACCCTGCCTGGAACTCGCCTAGCCCTTCTCGCCTCCTCTGAACCTCAGGGCGACTGCCTGACTGCAGCCGGTGACAAGCTGCAGCCGCTGCCCCCTCCGCTGTCTCCGCCGCCGCGGCCGCCTCCCTTGTCCCCTGTCCCCAGCGGCTGCTTCGAGGGCGGCGCAGGAAACTGCAGTTCGCACGGCGGCAACGGCAGCGACCACCCTGGGGGAGGCCGCGAATTCTTCTTCGATCGCCACCCAGGAGTCTTCGCCTATGTGCTCAACTACTACCGCACGGGCAAGCTGCACTGCCCCGCCGACGTGTGCGGGCCACTCTTCGAGGAAGAGCTGGCTTTCTGGGGCATCGACGAGACCGACGTGGAGCCCTGCTGCTGGATGACCTACAGGCAGCACCGGGACGCGGAGGAGGCCCTGGACATCTTCGAGACACCCGACCTTATCGGGGGCGACCCTGGTGATGATGAGGACCTAGCGGCCAAGAGACTGGGCATTGAGGATGCTGCTGGGCTAGGAGGACCTGATGGCAAGTCTGGCCGCTGGAGGAAGCTGCAGCCTCGCATGTGGGCTCTCTTTGAGGACCCCTACTCATCCAGAGCCGCTAGGGTAAGACCTGAATCTAGTGTTCCCTGTTGTTGTAACTCTTTCAACTTCACTTCAAACTTTTGATTCTTTCCTCCAACAGCCTCTGAGATGAAGAGGAAGAAAGGACACGTGGTGGTTTTCGAGATGTTTCTTGTGGGGTAGGGCAAGCCGGGAGACTTTTTGCCCCATCTCTTCCACCCTCCCTGTTAGCCATTCTGCTGATCTACAAATCAGACAGGTTTACTTTAGCAGATGGGACCCATCCATGTAAGAGTCCTGTGATATGCCCTAAATGCCATGACTACATTTGCCTTAGTTTTTGCCTTAACTTTTTTTTTTTTTTTTTTTTTTTTTTT
>JADRCD010162142.1:3703-15919 GCA_019843815.1 Montemys delectorum
AGGAGAAGGAGAAGGAGAAGGAGAAGGAGAAGGAGAAGGAGAAGGAGGAAGAGGAAGAGGAAGAAGAAGAAGAAGAGGAGGAGGAGAACAGAAGGAGGAAGAGGAGGAGGAAGAGGAGAAGAGAAGGGAGAGGAAGAGGAAGAGGAAAAAGAAGAGGAGGAAGAAGAGGAAGAAGAAGAGGAAGAGGAAGAAGAGGAGAAGGAGAAGAGGATGAAGAGGAGAAGAGGAGGAGGAGGGGAAAGAGAATCTCTGCATCTCTGGGTGTAATGGTGCCCATTTTTAATCCCAGCACTTGGGAGGCAGAGACAGGTGAATCTCTGGGTTTGAGGCCAATCTGGTCTACAGAGAGAGTTCTAGGATAGCCAGGGATACATAGAGAAATCTTGTCTCAGGGCATGGAGGCAGGGGCAGAGGAAAAAGAAGAAGAGGAAAAAGAGGAAGAAGAGGAAGAGGAAAGAAAGGAAGAAAGAAAGAAAGAAAGAAAGAAAGAAAGAAAGAAAGAAAGGAAGAAAGGAAGGAAGAAACAGATAAAAAAAAGCCGGGCACGGGTGGCTCATGCCTTTGATCCCGGCACTTGGGAGGCAGAGGCAGGTGGATTTCTGAGTTTGAGGCCAGCCTGGTCTACAGAGTTACAGGACAGCCAGGGCTACACAGAGAAACCCTGTCTCGGGGGAAAAAAAGAAGAAAAGAAAAAAGAAAGACAGGCAGACAAAAAGTTGATAAGTCTGTGGCCCTTCAACTTGGGTGAATCTCTTTAATGAATGATCTGGTCTCAAAGGCCAAGGCAGGGAAAGGACAGGAGGAAGTCAAGGAGGCCCTGGAAGTGGCAGGGAAGCCATCAATGGCTACCAGGAAGAAATTGGGTTGCGCTGCTTAAGGGGAGTCTGTAGAGGACAGTCTGACCCCTGGAGCACAGGACCTTGGGCTGAAAAGACTCCACCCTGGCCCAGTTTCAAAGTTACTAGGGTTCCTGTGACAGGGAAAACCCTTTTATCAAAGTCTGGCTCAAGTCTTGCCAATCCACATGGCTCCAGACAGCTGCCTGACCTTCTGTCCCCAACTTTTCCTCTGTAAGCTGAGGACTGTAACTTCCTGTCCCTTTCCACTTGCTGTGGGTGGGAGAAATGAAACCGCACTGCTTGCTAGTTCCCTGTCCTGGGCAAGCAGATTGGTCCTCCCTCTCGGTGCTTTTGAGTCCTGACATTTCCCCACCTCTAAGTTGTCTGTTGGAGTCCCTTCTTGTAAATGGATGCCAGCTCAGGCTTTACAGGCCTGTTTGGGAAAGGATAGGTCAGAACTTCTAAGCCTAGCCACCTGTTGGTTCATCCTGCCAGAGTATACGGCTAAGCTACTTCCGGGCCTGTGCCTGATGCTGCTCATAGTCCTGGCTATGGAGTATAATGGGAGTCCAGTATGTGAGGACTGGCTAGGGCTAGCTTCTCAAATAACCCTTCTTGTTTATCCAGGTGGAATTTGAGGGTTACTGCTACAAAGCAACATACAGCCTTGCTCTGGGAAAGTCATGTCTCCCTTCTAGGGGGTAAAGAAACATCTGGTTCCTGAGATAAATGTGTCCAGGGGTTAAAAGAGGTCACCAGCTCTGCCCCATTCTTTCAACACACAGATGTGATGTGTGACTCCTCCCTGAGCCCTGGGTCAAGTTCTGTAGATACAACAGAGAGAGGAAAGACATCGTCCCTTATAGATAATGAGTGAAAAGGATATTTATCAAATTGTTCAGAGCCCTGAGAATGTAACATTTGGAAAGCAAACGGGAGAGTCAGGGAGTGTTAAAGAGATGCGGTGAAAGAAACAATTGAGGTGTCAGGCAGGCTTGGGAAATGATGCCAACTCTGGAACAGGAGAAATGTGTGCATGCAAAGGCCCTGAGGCTGGGTGCAGTGTGGGAATTGCTCCTGGTGTGGCTGAGTACAGAGGAGACAGACTAGGGAAGGACACAGATGCCAGGCTTGGCAGCTGGGCAGTTCCTGGGCAGTTGTGGCTTTTGTCTTCAGGACAATGGGAATCCACTGAGGAGATACAAAATGTGAACAAGAATTAGGGAGAGGCTGGCTCAGAAGGTTCCTGAAGGATTCACAGTCAGGGTTTCGAAGGCTGGGTAAAGAGTACAAAGAATGAACTTGGATCTTTTCTAAGCAATCGCTTCTCTAGAAGCCTGAGGAAAAGAGGCAGCTGAGGCAAGATGGCACACCAGAACAGAATGGTTTCTAATCAGCATGGGTGTGTATGGAAGAAAGGGGGGCTCACGAACACAGATAACACAAAGACACACACATTGGGGTTGGGGGAAGCACATGAGAGTGCCCAGATCTACAGCCATGGGAAGACCCAGTGCCAGGCTCGTCGGGACAATATACTGTTGAGTATGTCACAGACTGCTTCATGCTGGGAAGCCCACTCTAAGCCGTGTTACTAAACCCTGACCCTCATAGCAGTTGCCTGGGTCTGTGAGCTATGGCAGAAGTAGCCATTCCAGAGTTGGTGAGAAGGCTGGCTTATCCAAGTGGGGCTCGTATGGACAATTAAAGGGGTATGAGATGGCCAGAATTCTCAGTTACCCTGGCCCTCCTAACCTGTACCTCTCCCAGAGAGACCCAGAAATCATCGGGTGTTATTTCTTCCCCGGGGAACAGAGTACAGAAAGGGAGAAGTTCCCCTCAGCAGCTGCTGCAGTGCGACCATTCACCACCTTCCTATGTGCGCTGTCACCCAAGAGAAGGCGGTTCCCAGATTCCATGTTTATTCCAAACCACTCCCTGGTCTCCTCCCTCACCTTTCCCACGTTCCTCTAGGCTTCTCCCTCAGGAAACCGTGCCAGGCCCTTTGTCTCTTCAGGTAATGTCCAAATGATCCAGTCAACAGCTGTGTCTTTGGCACTGGCTTAGACTTGGTCCTCTCCTCCTGACAAGGAACCCAGGGATCCAGCATCCCTTGTGTGTGTGTTGCCATCCTGTCCCTGTGATAACACATACCAAAGTTACGTCAGCTTATAAAGAGAAAAGCGTCATTTGGCTCACAGCCTTGGAGGGTTCAGTTTGCCGTGCATCCGCCTCATTGATCTGATCCTGTGTTGAGGCAGAACATCATGTGAGGAACACATGATGCTTGGTAGAGGGGAGTCTCTCAGCTGCTGGTATCTGAGGTAAAGGAAAAGGGGGAAGAGAAGGAAAATGGGAAGGTGTGGGGTTTAGGGAGGCACCTGGGTTCTCATTAGCTCCTTCAAGAACACTCACTGAACTTAAGGCTCTCACTAATGTGCATCTTTTAAAGGTCCTCCCACCTCCCAGTGGTACCATGGGCTGGACATCAAGCCTTTATCACTTGGGTCTTTGTGGGGCATTCCACATGCAAGCTACAAACCACAACACCATCTCTCCAAATACCCTACCTCTCTCTCCATTTCGACAGCACCGCCCTCAACTCACTTTCTCATCCAAAAAAATTCATGCTCCCCTCTCCCCTTTCCTCCCCTCTCCCCAATTCCTCTCTTGGCTGTGTATTCTCTTGCAGCCATTGCTCTTGTGATAGGTCAGACCTTCATGGCACTAGCCTGATTCTGCTGGCTCTGCCTTAGTCTTCCCACCTCTACTTCTTTTGACTCCTGTGTGGTAAAGGTAATGGTCATTTTTCTCATTATTGTAACAAAATGCCTGACAGATGTCAGGGCAGACAGGTTGAGATCTCCTTTTCGTTCCATCCAGGCCCCGGCCCATGGGACAGTTCTACCTACACTCAGGGTGAGTCTTCTCTGGTTTGTTAAATTTTTCTGGAAACACCTTCCTAGACACACTCAGAGGTTTGTTTCCATGGCCCCTCTAAGTTTAACCAAGTTGACAATGAAAGTAAACCATCACAGTGGGCCCAGTTCCTACAATTCCTGTGAGTTTGGGGTCCAAATGCCAGATGTCACAGTTAGTGTTTATAACCCCATGACCACCTTGTATTTCATCCCCTGAACCCCTCAATCACCCTTATCATCACCCCCATTCGGGTGGGTGCTGAGCTCCAACCCAAGACTTCACCACCTCTTTCTCAAGGTTTTGCCTCATATGACTTTCCCCATTTGAAACATCCTCATACAAGACTCCTACCTGCCTCACAGAGTGAAATCAAATATTGCCTTGTGGAAATTAAGGCTCTCAACCCTGGCATCATGAGAAGCCTCCTGCAGCCATAACTCCATGTTCAAAGGTGTTCAAAGGTTGACTGCCCTGATGGAAATGAGGCCTCCCTAATCAGATTTGCCATTAGTCCACTCACAGTGTGCCTTCCAGGGTGACCCACTGACAACTTTCTCAATTTAAATAATCGTTAGCTATTGATTCACAAGCCCCTTGTGTGATCTTGTCCCTAAACAAACTCTTTTTATCTTCGTGTTGGACACCTTCTGTTGTGTTTTGAAAAGATAAAGGAGAGAAGGAATATGTTTGGTGGAGGTGTAGTCAGGTATGGAGGAAGGGGGTGCCTTTGTAGGCCCATGCTGAGGCATCCCTTCCTCCTGAGGGACCAGCCACAAGATGGTATAGTATAGAACAGAGTTTATTCAGGACATGGGAGGGGAGTTGAGAGGGTAGTAGAGACAGAGAAAGGCAGAGAGAGAGAGAGAGAGAGAGAGAGAGAGAGAGAGAGAGAGAGTAGAGAAGTAGAGGCAGGCCACTAGGGAGAGGGGAATGAAAAAGGGGAGAGGGGACAGAGCAGGGAGCAGGAAGGCAAGAGAGCAAAAAAGAGCAGAGGGGGTTAGTAACCCCTTTTATAGTGAGTCAGGTATACCTGGCTGTTGCCAGGTAACTGTGGGGTGGAGCTTAGACAAAATGCTAACACCTTCTTTCTTACTGCCTCTTCAGTCAATGACTGCCAAGCTTAGCCAAAGGTCCTTACCAGAGGTCATCAAAGGTTTTGGAGGCTGGTACCCTGAGCCCTGGTATCCTGAGGCTAGACCACATCTATGCCATATATCAGCTTTATTAATAAAGCTTTGCCCTTAGCTCAAGAGAGAAAACAGTACTTCTCCAGGCAAACTAGCATGGATGAATTTTTTTTTTCTGAGTGGAAAATCCACTTCCATCCCCTTAGTCTGGAGGGCTCATTGCTGTCGACTTAACTTAAACTTGCTTGTAAGTGTGAAATATCACTCCTAGGTGCCGATTTCTAAGATCTCTAATTAGGAGCACCCATCTTCAGAGAGCAGGGCTGGCTACCCAAATGAGAAGCTATGGCCACTCCCTCCAGAGCCTTTCCACTCTGCAAATCTGCAGCCTTTTGTCTTCTGGAGCATGCAAATGAAAGCAACAAGGAACAATGTTGCCCTTTGGAGACACGGAAATCCAAGAAGTAATGGCTCCCTAGTCAAAACCAGAATAGCATCCTCTTCCTGCTTTCTCGGTGCACAGAGAAACAGCCTGTGAATGCATACAAACTCCTACCTCACCCAGAGTGCCTGGAGTCAGCCAGCATTCATGGGGAGATGCACCTGTTTATCAATGTCTACTTGCTTAGAACGCACAGGATGTAAGCTCAGAAACGAAGCTTGAGCCGAGTTCTTGAGCCAGGAGGGAAGCTAACAACCCAGCAGGCAGCTCCATTTAGCCTGTGGAATAGCTTTTCCAGAGTCTGTGACACCCCAGCCGGGTGATGTTTGCTGGTCAGGGAAGGCTGATTTGAATCCACCTGCTCTCTAGGGCATCTTCTCCTACCAACTCCACCCCCACACACACCCTGTCCTCCCTCCCCCACGCCACCCCCACCCAAATGTCTGAGCTGCAGTTTAGGAAAACAAATATTTGGTGACTATTGATTCTAAGGAAGTCACAGGGAGTCTGCCAGGCAACTGCCAAAGGGGCAGAGTAGTTTCCCTGTCCCAGTGTGATATCAGGAATTATAGGGCAAAGCCTAAAGTGACATTAGATATCCAAGAGGGACATGGGTAGTCAGGGGAAGGGCTCACAAAGACACTGTGGCCATAGAGGTCCTGCCTCTAGTTTGACAAGAAAGGACATTCTGTCTAGAGAATTCCCCAGCCTCCCAGCTGTCTGAAATAAGTATCTCTTTGATGATGCTGTAATCAATGATCAGATCAGGGCTTGGTTCTATGACTACCATTTAAAATACCACCCCCCAATAACTTTCACTTTCAGGCCTTTAAGGGTCTTAGATGTGGCAGAAGAGGTGATGGGTATAAAACAGTGCCACCTTCATGTCTCTTCTAAACATTTACATAGCCCCTGGGACAGGTTGCCTTCTGGGTACTTTGAAATTAAAAAAAAAAAAAAAATCCATAGTTACTTCCCTAAGCATAACTCAGAACTAACTCAAAACCAAGGAAAGGCTGAGACCATTCAGCCCAGGGAGGGAGTCGACAAAAGGTGTCTGCTCCTAGATCAAGATGGGAAGAGAAGAGGACAGCTGGTGTGCCCTTAGCCTCCTTCCTCCCCTCCCACTTCATCAAGACCACTGGTGGCTAGTGGTCACTTTCCGCATATAAGGACAGGACTGATTTCAGCAGAGAGCAGAAGGCATAAGCCATCAGTTCATTAGCGTCAGTGCTATGACGAAGTCTAGGGCTGTGCCTTACATGGCAAGAGGAGAAGGGGGAAGATGACAGGCAGGTCCTCGGGCCATGGCTGCCAGAGTTTGGATGCATCAGGCTCACTGGGAAAGTGTTTGTACAATTATGACAATCTAGATGCCCAGAGCCGGCCTCAGTAGCATTTCTTGCCTCTTTGACTCATCTGAGTTGACATTCTCCTCCCTCTGTCTGCCTCTGTGTGTGTGTGTGTGTGTGTGTGTGTGTGTGTGTGTGTGTGTTGTGTGTGCCTCTCCCTCAGCCTAGCTTTTGTGACTTATTATTATTTTGTGTGGGGGACATGAGTATGAAAATAGAAGCCAGAGGACAAGCTCAGGTGCTGTTCCTTAGGAGTCGACCACCTTTTTCCTCCTCCTCCTCCTCCTCCTCCTCCTCCTCCTCCTCCTCCTCCTCCTCTTCTTCTTCCTCCTCTCCTTCCTCCTCTTCAGTCCCCTCTTTCTCCTCCCTTCCATTTCCCATCCCCCTCCTCTTTTTGACATAAAATTTCTCTGCTGGTCACAGGCCAGTCTCTGGTCCTTGGCCAGGAGCTTGTTGGTTAGGCTAGGCTGGCCAGCAGCAAGCCCAAGGGATGGATTCCCGTCTCCCCAGTGCTGAGATTACCAATATGCACCACCACACCCAGGCCTGTAACTTAATTTGGGCCATAAAAAGAGGTAGACCGATTTTCCAGACTCGGCGTTGGACGAAGGTGCGACTTTTACCTTCCAAGTTTGGAATGTGAACTTGTCTGATGGAAGGGAGCTGCCTTGTAAGATATCAGACACAGATTCCCAGCAGGGGAGAGGTCTGGTGTTATTCACGTAGAATGTTTCCAGCCAGCCAGGCTCCCAGCCAGGTCTTGACTGGGAGTCATTCTTGGGCCTTATCCCAAGTCCTTAACTATGGACAGTGAGCAAATAAAGTAGCTATTGTTTAAAATGTGACACTAGGGGCTACATAGCTTTACAAGAGTGGGTGACTAGCATGGGGTCACGGGGACCCATTTCAGACCTGTGAATCAGGACAGGACCTGGATCAAGAATATGGTCAGGGCATCTGCATCTTCACAAACTCCCCGGATCTGAAAGCTGAGGCTCCAGTGACTTTGGCCACAGCTGTGGCATATGGCAGAGTCTGGGATGCAGTGACCTGACCTCCAGCAGGCCCATCAGGGATACCTCTGCTCAGGGAGATTGGCCAGCTATAGAAAAATGGCCTCAAAAAGAACAGGGCTTAAGAGGTGTGTGTGGGGGGGGGGGGGGGGGGCAGGGGAGATCAGAATGGAACAAGATGAGGAGAAATTGAACAGGGCCAGAAATATCTGAACAGGATCTGACCTTTGAGAACATTCATTGGGATTTTTGTGGACTGAGGAAACACAATGCTTTCTTAAATGCTTGTAAATATTTGTTGACAAGTTACATATGTGAGCATGCTGATGATCATTACTGTCCAGCAAGGCTACTCATAGCATCCAAAATAAGGGAAGGCTAGGACTCTGCCTGTCGGGCTCATTATGGCCATCTTCCTGGAAGACGACTTTTGAAAAAGGATGGGGGTTGGGGATGGGGACAAGCATGCTCAGGTGCAGAGTGGGAACCAGGTCAGTGGATCTACAGGCTAGTTACTGTGCAGCAGTCAAGAAAGTCCTTCTGAGGAGGAGCTGGGCTTTGTACATTGCTCCCTGGAGAACAACAGCCCAGGTGGGAGAACCTTGGTGTGGACCAGTGAGAATGATATCCAGGGCTAAGATGGCGGCCAACACTGTGAACAGAAACTCCTGAGCATGGTGTCAGGAGGCTTCTCTCTGCCTCTGTCTCCCTTCAAAGGCCAGCCCCCTTTGTCCTCAGAGGAGGACTCCAAACATGACCCATTCAGGTTGGTTCCTAGTGTCTCACTCTCTGAAGAACCGCTGGCTGTGGAGCAAACTATTAGACTGGGCCCCAGCTGCTCTCCACTCAAGACTGAATTAGAGAGAAGGACCTTTTGCCTATAGCAGGAAATGTCAGGCTGGGCAGCAGTAAAAACTGTCCTTTTGGTCAGGCAAAAAATAAGAGAGGATGGTAAATATATTTCCTTAGCAAATAATTCTTCTTTCTCTCCCTCCTCACCCCCTGACTTTCTCTCTCTGCAGGCACCTGTGTGTCATGGCACACTTGTGGAGGTCAGATGACAGCAGTCTTTTATCGCCGTGTTTTGTTTCCTGAAGTCTCTTGTTCTCCGTTGTACCAGGCTAGCTCTCAGAAATTCTTCTGTCCCTGTCAGGATTACAGAACTGTGTTGTGTCCTGGGTGGTAGGTGCCATGGATCTGAACTCTGGTCCTCAAGCTTGTGTGTGCAGTCAGCCCTTCACCCTCTAGGCCATCTCCCAGCTCACCTTAACCACTCTTTGAAATTCACTAATTACGGATGGTCTTAAATAAGTGTCTCAGCTTCTCTCAGCATCAGCTTCCCCATGTGTTACAATAAAATTCATGACATGTATTACTTATTCTGCAGATTTATAAAGATTGATTAGCATAAATAGCATAGCTGCTGCAGTGCCAGGCAATGGTAATTGCACAATAAATACTTGTTCTATTATGTGTAAGACTGGGAGTGTGTGTGTGTGTGTGTGTGTGTGTGTGTGTGTGTGTGAATGCATGTTTATGTACATTTAGATGGGTAAGTGTGTGTACGTGCATATGCATGTGCAAGTGTACATGTAGGTGTGTGTGCATGCATATGAGAAGGAGACAATCTTGACTGTTATTCCCTAGGCACTGGCTGAGATTTTACTTACTGGCCTGGAGGCCATCAAGTATGCTAGGCTGGTTGGCCAGAAAGGACCAGGGATCTGCCTGTCTCTACCTCTTCAATACTAGGACTATCAGCACACATCACTATGCTTGGATTTTTTTTTTTTTTTAATGGGAGGTTCTGGGAATTAAACTCATGACCTCATGCCTTCAAGGCAAACAATTTACTGACTGAGCAATCTAACTTAGCACCAGTAATTGTTCTTGGTTTATGTATACTAAGAAACGCAGAACCAAGACAGAACTTCATGGAATATATGCCCACTAGGTACAATATACGTCCTGAGTAGGTCTGTAGCACACCTTACCACACATAGCAAGCTAGCAGCTAGGTTTCTTCCCTGTGACTCCATCCATGGTGCATCTGCTTAAACATTAAGTCATGGTTGGTGCAAGTTGCAGGACAGGGTCAGAAGAACACACGTCCTTCTGCAGACCACTGCAGAATGCTTGGAAACAGAGTGTTCTGGGGAGGGGGGGAGGGAAGAAATGGTCATTGATCTCTGCCCTGTGTCTGGGGAGTCCTGGATAATACCATTTAACTCTCTGAATAGGCTCAGACGGTGGCTTCAGAAAATGGATGCAGTTCTCTGGGCCAGAGGCAGCAAGGAAACAGCACAGATGCAGCTGCCCTGGGTCTTCACTGTGTGACTCCAGTCCGTTTCTGTTTCTCCTCTTATTTAATCTTCATAGCAGGCCTGTCATGTGGATCCCATTGCCCTCGTTGCTCCAGAGACAAGGAGATGTAAGAATTGAGCAAACAGGGACACCTCATAAAAATACCGGGAAGCCAGGAATGTCCATTAAGCTTAATGTCAGGTCAGTTCCAGGAAACATCCCACCCGCAGTGAAGGGCGGATCCCTCCCCACCCCTTCTACAAGCAAGAGGTATTTCTTCCTCACCTGGGACACAAAGGACAATGGACGCAAAGGACAATGGGCTCCACCAATGAGAGATAACCAACTCATGCTGTAAACCAAAACCTATCTTCTGAAAAGGGTATAAAGAGGGTGTGCTTTTGTTCCTCGTGGTCACCTTTGCCCCGATTGAGGGACAGCCCCAGTATACTGGATCACTAAACCTCTTGCTTACTGCATCAATCTCCGTCTCTGTGTCTTTGTGAGTGGGACATCCTGGATGTAAGACTTGGCCCTCCGGATTTTACAGAGACAAGCACAGCAGAGATAGAGCAACGTGAACAAGGTCAGTTAGCCGTTAAGTATTAGAGCAAGAACCAAAATCTGGGTGCAAACTTGCTTGGGGTCTTCTTTGGGAAGGTGTTATGGCCTCTTCTTCTGCCCATGAAGAGATCCTACTTATTATGGGTCTCACCGTACACATTCCCACGTCCACTTGCCATTCCAACCTGGCCTGTAGAGGACTGAGGTGTAGTGTTCACTCCCACCCTCCCTTCGTCACCTCCATACCAAGCTATTTATCAAGGATGGGCAAAAACTGCGTAGTTCATCCCAGCAAAATTTAATGGAAAAGCAAGCAGGTGTTTTTTCCCTTGTTTCTTGGGTTTTTGTTTGTTTTGTTTTGTTTTGTTTTCTCCTGTGAACAGGCCATTTCTCTTGTCCCTGCCTTCTGCACCATTAGGTTAGATTTCTGTCTGTGATAAAAGGAGGAGCCTTGTGGCTGCTCTACCTCAGGGCTAGCACAGAAGATGGGCTAGGCTGGCCAAAGTTACATCTGGCGACCACTGCTAGCAGCCCTGTTAAATAGTCCCAGAATGGGTGCCCTGGACTAGAAGGTCAAGTGACATGGAGTGGGTTTCCAGTCAAAAGGATGCACACATGCAAATCTCCACCTGCAAGACAAATTAGCCCGAAGCCTTGCCCACACAAGTGCATTCAGGCAAACTGGACCTCCACGCCGGGGTCCTTACACTTGAGTGTGTCTCACCATCCTGAGCTGGCTCGCTGAGGCACGGATTGTTACATCTAGAGCTCAGTTTGGGAGCCAGCGTAGTCAAAAGTGCTCCCAGCAGCACTTAGATAGTCGACCCAGACTCACGCAAGTGTATGTCCAGATGCGCACAATCAGTTGTAAGGCTCTCTGCCTGCCTCTTCCGTATCCTCTAGCTGAGTGTTCCCCGGGACCCTTGGGATGCTAGCCCCTTCCTCCAGCATTCTTTACATTTTTCAGCCTGTGGCCTCCTGCCTCTGCACAGGGAAAGTAGAACCACAGCTGAGGCTAGAAGCAGGAAGTCCTCTGTGTGGACAAGGTTCCAGGCAACATGCTGGCTTGGAGGAGCCCAGTGAACATGGGACAAGAGATTTTGTCTGTCTGCCCCAAGTACAGCTCCTGCTCCCTGTCCATGAATGTCTCCTCAGCTCCAGCTCCTAGCTCTTCTCTGCCCTTCCAGTGAAGCCTTCTCTGCTCTCTCCTCCTGCCCCAATCTCCATCACCAGACAAACAAGAACTTTGCTAGAGATAATCAGATCTTTGCATAATTTTTCTCCATATATTTTTAAAATTTCTATTCAAAGGGTTTTTTCCCACACAATATATTTTGACCATGTTTTTAATTCCTTCCCTAACTCTCTCTGATCCTCTTTACCTCCCTATTCCTTCGAGTATTGACAGCAGAGTCTGGTCTAGTTTAGTTGTGTTTCTAAATGTGTGTCTGTTCGACTCCGTGAGAGCTGAGATCATTTGAGGTTTCACACAGTTACAAACCCACTTGGTTAAAACTTGTGCAAAGTCAGGAGCTTTCCTGAAGCATTTCTCAAGCTTTTCTTCATGGCGACACACTTCAGTTCCCAGGAGAAAGGTGTGTGTTTTGGCTCATGCCACAGCTGCTCATAGAGCCATCAGATTGTGAGTCTCTC
>JADRCD010162143.1:0-10571 GCA_019843815.1 Montemys delectorum
GGATGGACACAATCACAGACTGCACTCCTCCTGGCTCCTGGGAGCCACTCTTTCTCGGGATGAATGGAGGTGCCACTGTGTCACCCTTACCTGTGGAAACTGCACACCCCCTCCTTAGATACAGAAGCTATTTCTCAGATGGGCAATTATGCAAAAGCCTTGCCGGTGTTTATTATGGCCATTTCCCCTCCTCGTTGCTAACGTGATAAGCAATACAACTTCTTCCCGATGGAAACAATCATGAGCAGAGAACTTGATTTGAATTAAATCACCTCATTACCTTGCAATAAGTCACCCTTGAGTATTTCCTGAGCACCATCTAATGTGCTACCTGCCAAAGCATACTCAAGACAATGGTCCCAGAAGCACCTTGCCTAGGTGACAAACTCTGATCACCATTCCCAGCTAAAATGAGGAAAACCATGCACAGAGTAGGGTCTGGGTCCCCCAGACCCAGGTGGGATGGGTCCCCGTATCCTAAACTTAGAGGGTCCTTAGGAGAGTCCTCTTGCTTGCTTGCCACATCGGTGTTGGCCGCAGCCTTGACACACCCAGGTTGGTGAGGAAAAGTTCATTTGAGAGGGATCAGGCACAAACATAGCAGGGCTGGAAGCCTATGAGCTTGGGAGAAAGCCCTGTGCTTCAGAGCCTGTTGCATTCCGGGAATGCAATGCACAAACGCAGATATTGCCATGTGTACCCCACCCTCATGTGGGCATTATCAGGACAGTCTTAGGTGATCTGCCTGCAGGATATACCTATCTGTTAGACACAAGATGGTCCCACTGAGCAGGCAGATGAAGGTTAAGGGCCCATGAGGGAAGGGCAGCAGCCTCTCTCCTTCTAGAGCTTTCAGAAGCCTAAGGATTCTCCCTGAGACCTCCCTCCATGAGCCTGGGTGGGCATTGCCAGAAAGGGAAATGCTTAGCCCAGCAGGGTGGCTCACATCACTCTTGGAGAAGCTGATTCAAGATAAGGACAGCAGAGAAGGGCCTAAGTACTGAGGAAAACAGAAAACATTTGGGTGCCACATTCTCTAGGAAGTGCTCTGGAACCAACATGGTTCTGGAGACCAAAGACAAAGAAAAAACTGGCATATCTTTAGGATTCAGAATTCCTCCTCCAAGACCTGATGCTGGGTCTCCCATGAATTTTCTCTTCATTGTATGTGTGTGTATGTGTACGTATGTATACATACACACATAAAAAAACACCTTAAGCAAGACTGTCTCTCCCATTTAAAATACTCCTTCTGTAGAGTCTCATCATTTTGGGAATAATATCTATAACCCTCACAATAGCTAAGACCCTTTATAATGCCTTGCCCAACCCCCAGTGCTCCAGCCTCACTGCTGTCTCCTTTTCTGAGCATAGGTAGCCTTCATGAACTACAGTGTCTTTGCATAGCCCATGCTCTCTGCACAAAGCTGCCATGGTCTTCAGGAGCCACTTTGCTGTTACTGTGTAGGTCCCTCAGTGACTTGTGTGCTTGGTGGGTACCAGCCCTGGCAGGATGAGCAGCCAGTTCTGGGGAGAATACCTCCTTATACACACATGGCCACCCACCGGCCTCCAGGGTCTCAGCAGTTACCCGTTCCCAAGTGATGCCTTTGTGTAGCCCATGAGGCATGGGTAACCCTCTGGCTTTGTTCTGCTAGTACAAGAGACTTATTTTTAGAATCAGGAGTATCTCCTTTGTAGGCCACTCCTACAGGGGTTCAACCTGGGTTCCGCTGAAAATCCTGTTCCCCCTGGCTCCTGATTCTGTGGCTTGGTGACTTGTGTGCTTGGGTTTCTCTGGAATCCCAGCCTCCATTCTGTGTGGAATACTCTCTAGAATACCACAGGGCAATCCAACTGCCTGGCATTTTGCTATAGGCACAGGCAGGGCCTGTTTGTGCCTTTTCCTCTATCTGCTAATTAGAATGACAGGCTAAGCCTGCCCCATCTGTTTGTCTCAAAGCTACCCCAACAAGTCAAGAACAGGCATTGGCTCTTTTTACGTGGCTATCCCACCCTAGTCTGTGGGGTGGGGTAGGGGGACATCCTAGCTTTAAACTATTAAAATCAGTGAGATGGCTCAACAGGTAAAGGTGCTTGCCACTGAGCCTGGCAACTTGAGCATGATCCCTAAAACCCACACATTAAAGGAGAGAACTGACTCCTGCAAGTTGTCCTCTGACCTCCACAAGAACGCCATGGAGTAGGAATTCCTATTCACAAATAAATAAAACAAATGCCAATTAAAAAACAAAACAAAAAACAAAAACAAAAACAAAACGTGTGAATGTCTGTTGGGACCCCAGATCCTGGTGAGGAGACCTCAATGGGCTTGCCTACCCTGGATACTATCAGAAGCCCAGGCTGAGGCCCAAACTACAAGACCAAGTCATAGCTGTCCCCATACCTGCCTGCCTGCTGCTTGGGAGCACCACAGGATGAGGTCACCAGGCGTTCTTCCATAACGGTGCTCTGATATGTGAACATGGTAGTGTACATGTTTGCCTGAGTGGGAACAGGGCTGCCTCTGGCACACGTGGGCTGCCTGGCATAGGCCACAGGCCTGCCCAGCTATGCTATATTGAGCTCTATGGGTATGTCTCAACACTGAACTTCAAAAAGAATTCCACAGTCACAGTGCCATCTGATGGGGCAACAGGAAGCGCCTGTGGTCCACTGCGGATGGAATTCCTGTAGTGTGTGACCATTGGGCCTCTCCCCCAGGTGCTGTTGCTCAGAGGGAGGAGACTGTCACCACAGTGCTGCTTACAGACATAGTTAGAAGTGCTAGAGGCATTGTAAGATAGGGCCTGTCCTTTTGACTGCCCTCCCTCTTTCTCTCCTTTTTATAAACAGGGTCCCATTTAACTGACACTGGCTTCAAACTCACTATGTAGCCAAGGCTGGCCTTGAACTACTGATCCTCCTGCCTTCACTTCCCTAGTGCTAAGATCATAGACATGCTCCTTCACACCTGTTATTTTGAGGTGCTGGGGATTGGACCTAGAGCTTCCTGCATGTCAAGCAAGCATTTTACCAACGGGGAGACACTCCTGACTACTTATTTAGGATTATTTTTTCTTTTAAAACACAGAGCCTAATATAGCCTGGGGTGGCCTCCAACTTACTGTATGGGCAGGCTGACCTTGAACTCCTCACCTCCCCCTCTCCAGAGCCACCTCTCACATCCTGGTAGAGGGAACACTTTAAAATGTCCATATTCCAGGTGAGTAGCTGACAAGCTTTCCTATAAAGATCCAGAGTCAACAGTCCAGGCTCTAGGTGTGACACTAGCAGCCCTGCCAACCTGAGAAAGCTTGGGCTCCTCTCTGCTCCAATGAAGCTTTATTGACAGATATGCGGTGGGCCTCGGGCTGGGTTCTCTCAGGACATGTCTTCAGGAACCTTACAGGACTTAGAATGGACACAAATAACACGCCTATGTGGTCCATCACTGCCTATAGCAGAAGCTAAGAAAAGAATTAATTTTCCTCAGTCGCTGTGACACTGCCTGGTACAGGTGTGCCTGGCTTAATATACCACAGAGCGCTGTGGAAAAACCAGGTCACCCGTGACTTGCCCTAGAAAGGTTTGGAGGCCGAGATGGAGAGCCCTTTGCACAAAGCGAAGCGCCCTCTCGCCCCCTAGCTTGGCTCACAGTTGAGGTCTGCTTGGACTCGGCCTCCCTGAGCAATAATTATCAAGTGGTAATTAATATGCCAATTATCATAATGACTGTGTATATGGGCTCTAAGTGCTCTCAGCATAACTGACTGAACCTTCTGTTTCCCTGAGACAAACTGACTCCTTTCTTTTTTGCTTTTATCCGAGACAGGATCTCCCCATGTAGCCTAGTCTGGCCTGGAACTCACTATATAGCTCAGGCTGGCCGCACACTTTCTATAATCCTCCTGCTCCAGCTTTCTAAGCACAGATGTGAACAGCCATGCTAGGTACTGACTCATGTACAGATTAGAGAAACAAAGAGCATGCATGGTGAGGTGGAAAACTTTGTACAAGAGAACAAATCCAGAGAAGACCAGCTTCCCTGGGAGCAGGGGGGCGGGAGACACAGTTCTATGACCTACGATGCTGCCCTGCTAGGGGCCTCTGAATGCTCACAGCCCCTACCCCAAGATGACAGTGATGGTAGTCTCCATGGAGGCAGAAGAGGCTCCAGCAGCTCTGGGAAGTGGCTGAGCTTACACCTACAATGCTCTGACATTCTGCCAGTAGATCACAGCCCAAGCCAAACAGAAAATCTCCAAAGAAGGCAGCAATTCCATCTCATGGGGTGCTCAGCGAAAAGAAAGATGGGGTTCCCACACAGAAACAAGTACACAGAAGACATCAAACACGAAAGACACACCCAGGAGCACTTGGGCTTCACATGTGCTAGGTCAGTCCTCTACTATCAAGCTATATTCCAGCCTGCATTCTGGCTTCCACCTGGAGCACTTTCCCTGACTGTTAACTTTAGCTGCTCAACTCCTATTCATCCCTCAAAACCAATTTCAAATAGTCATCATGTCTAGGAGGCTCTTTTGCTGTCCCTCAAGGGGTCCTGATGTCCTCAGTGATGAGGCCAAACCCCATCTCATTTCTTCTCACATCCAGCTTCCAGCACAGTCTCTGTTCCACCCCCTGGTTTATTTCCCACAACAGACTGGAAAACCTAGACTCTTGCTTTTTCCTCAGTCTCCCCTGCAGTTCCCAGTCACAGCAGGGACAGCTGTGCCATAGGACATGGCTTTAGCCATTTAGAATAGAGTACAGATCTACCAGAGCCTCTGGGAATTATATAACTACTCAGTGCACTGGAGAAGCATGGTCCTCCCCAACAACCCTGCAAAGGATGTGCTGTGGAGATGTGATTACCAGAGTGCTAGCTGCAACTTTTCAACCATGAGTAAAAAGCCAAGAGACTGGAAAGTTGTAACTCATCTATGGGACAAATACTGGCTCTGGTCTCGTCCAGGCCTGCCACCAACATGGCAGTCTCCATTAAATGCTTCCTAGAGGACACGGGCTGATATTTGGGGCTAGGAACAAGAAGGTAAAGTCCTGTGTTGTACTCAGCTCTCCAGGGAAGATCTGGTCATGGCCCCTGCTCTTCTATGGGCTTAGTTCGAGAGGCAGCAAGCTAAGGACAAGCACTCTTCCAGAGCAAGCTTAGCTACTCTGGAGTTTGGTGAATTCTCTGAGTGTTTCAGGTTCCCAGGGCATCCCAGGTAAGCTGATATAATGGTGTGCATATAGATGGTTGGGGACAAGGCCAACCAGAGTGATGACATCTTCCGGAGGCTACTGTCAGCAGAGAATAATAGACAGATGAGACCTTAGTCATAGGGTAGACAGGGGGAAGCAAGGTGGGGCCTGGGCCTGACAGCTGGCAGTTATATTCAGCTCTGATCCTGTCATGTAGACCTCTAACCAATGGTTGCTCAGCCATATACCATGCTCTGAGAAACTTTTCCTCCAGGACTCAGCCTGTCTAGCTTCCTCCTCTGTGTCCAGTGTACGGCTATTAACCCTTGCTATCACTCAGCATCCTGAGGGCTGGGTGGGCACTAACTCTGGTTAGCTACCTGCTCCTTAGACATTTACCCACTCAAGTAAAATTTCCACATCCCTCCTGACTTCTGGTGTCACTTACAGTCATGACATGGAGACCAGACATGTAGCCCCACAAGATGACAATGAGCCTAGCTTCCTGAGTGGCCTCTGTCTAGGGAAGGTCATTGTTTGTGGGGCATGTATCTTGTTAAGGCTGTTGAAGAAGTGACAGCCTCTGGTTACCCACAGCCCAACCCATCAGGGGCCTCTCTTGGGCTCTAGCAATAGGGTCTTAGAGTATACCATGGGCTTACAGCTGGAGAGATGGCTCAGCAGGTAGGAGCTGTTCTCAGCACCACATGACGGCGTACAACCATTTAACTCCAGTTCTGGAGGATCTGATGCCTTCTTCTGGCCTCAGCAATTACTGCATTCACATAGTGTGTGTGAGTGTGTATGTGTGTGTATGCGCGCAAACACTTAAGCACTCATATACCAAAATAAATAAATTTTAAAAATAAAAAGATGTTATGGGAGAGAGAGAGAGAGAGAGAGAGAGAGAGAGAGAGAGAGAGAGAGTGTTAAGAGTATGAAAAGTTAAAAAGTCACTAAGCATGGCAATGAGACTAGCCTGGACTCTAGGGCTGCCCTGAATCCAATGAGAGTATTCTCATAGCAGACAGAAGGGGACCCAGAGACACACAGAAAAGTCCTGGGGACAGAGGGAAGCACTGTCATGGAACCATCAAGAGAGGAAAATGACCTGAGTGACTCTCATGCAAGGTCTTCACAAGGAAACAGTCCTGTGCCCACTTAGATGTGGGTCTCATCCTCCTGTAAGAGGCCATACTCCTGTTGCTTTAAGCTCCCATCTTGGGTAACTTGTTCCTGCAGCCCCCAAGCCCCACGAGGCTGCACCCAGGATGCCAAACACACAGAGCAGACACTGGGTGCTGGGGCCACTCTCCACCTAGCTAGTGAACACATTATTTCAAGGGAGGAAGGCCAGTGTGGAGCTCTAGACCGCGAGGATCCAGGTCATGCTGAGCTATGACAGTGTCTGTGAGCTGCACCAGCATGAGGTTTCAGAGGTTCTTCATGTCCAATACACCATTTTTAAAATGTTCATGATTATGGGCAGCACCAGGCAGGCACAAGTTCCTGTTTGCTTCTAGCCATGAGACTGACAGATGGCCCAGCATTGCTGACTATACACTCACAGACACGATCCAGGAGAGGATGCCAGAAGGGGAAGACAGAGTGGTGGACTACAGCGAACTCTGCCTCACTGGGGGATGTTGGAAGGACAAGGAGCAATGACATGGAGGTGGATGCTGTGGGCTTCAAGCCCTCACTCATGCCTAGGGTCAGGACTCACCTTGCAGGGAGGGGAAACTAAGGCATGAAAGGTAGGAGAATGTGTGCATGGTGGATCAACCACAGAAGACAAAGCTGAGATACAAGCAATAGAGCTGGGCATGCTCTGAGCCACATCCTCCTACGCCACCACTGAGGGGCATCTCCATGCTGATCTCAGCCTTCTAGATGGCTTTCGTCTCTACTCACATGTGGCTCAGAATCCGACGGAGCTGTCCTTTGCTCTTTGCCCTGACTTTCTTTCTCCTCTACCTTTACTCAGTTAATTCCTTCTAGAACGATCTCTAATGATATCTCCATAGCAACCCACCTTCCACCCACTCATACGCCCCCCCTTGAGATTCTCTTCATGGATCTCAGTACCGTGTGTGTCCTCCATAGATGGTGTGTCTTCCTGCCTATAAAAATGCCTTTGCAAGCCTCCAACACAGATAGTATGAGGCTCCTGCAGCTGCTGTGACAAACAATGACATACTTGGTAGCTCCAATCAGCAGAAGTCTATATTTCATCACAGAGCTCAAGGCTGAGAGTCAGTCCCCAGTTGTCACTGGAAGAAATCAAGATAACACAGGCCATACTTTCTAAGGAAGTTCTAGGTGGGGGTCTGTTGGCCTTCTCCAGCTTCTTGTGGCTCCAGATATTACTAGGGCTACAGTTGCATCTCCCTACTTCCTGCCTCTGTGGTCACTGGGCCTCCTCTAGCTCTTTCTTCTTAGGAGACATGAAATGGCATCTAAGCACTTCCTGGGTACCCACAAGATGATCCTTTATCATAAGAGCCTTAAAGTACCAAATCTGGCAAGTACTCCTTTGACTTATAAGTTGACAGAATTTTGAAATGGACATCTCTGAAGGCCACTCTGCTGACCATATGTATGTGCCAGTCATATGGTGTAGAGCTATGCACGTAGTACATACATTACAAAGTTTTAGTATTGGTATGTTTATGTGTTTGCCTGCTTGTCTGGATGTGTACCATGTATATGAAAGTCCTTTGGAGACCATAAGAGGGGGCCAGATCCCCTGGATATGAAGATACAGGCACTGAGAGCCACCTGATGAGAGTGGGGTGAGGACTGAACCTGAATCCTCTGCAAGAACAGCAAGTGCTCTTCTGAGCCACCTCTCTTCTTCAGTAAATAAATTTTTGAATGGGTGGATGGTGGATGGATGGACGGATGGACGGACAGAGGACAAATGAGTGGGTGGATGGGTGGATGGAATGGATGGGTGGGTGGACATATGAGAAGGGTGGCTAAGGCTCTCTGCTGTCTGTTCTCTTTGCAGATGTGACCCCCTCCTCTAGGGTTGTCGCTGCTGCATTAACTTAGCCACTCACTGTACTTGAAAAGGGGGAAATGCCCTCAGAACCACAAACCATGAATGTTTAAGACTTTGCTGAGGGAAGCGTGCCCTGCATATCACTCTCCTCATAACAGGACAGCACAAGCCACACTGATGGGAAGCGAGCCTTATGCCCACCAGTCACCACAGAGGGTGGAGGCAGAGGATGAAGCAGGGTGCGTGAATGCCTCACCCAGCCTCCCAGCCTGTCCCTGTGATTGCTGTGGCCCTTCTATCCCACACCTCCTCATCTTCATCCAAGGAATGAAGGGTCTGTGCATCCTCCTCTGCTCTAGCACTAAGGAGAGATGAGCAAGGCCCCAAGCTTTGCAGTGGATGGGTGGGAACTGGTGCAGAAAGGCGCAGCCGAAGCCTGAGGTCATTTCTCTCCTCAACCCTTCCCAGTCCCTGACAGACACCTGCCTTTAATCCTGGCCATGCTATCTTCCAGTGCCAGAGGGAGTCACACTCCTGAGCCCTTCTAAGGGGCTTGCTCCAAGCCTACCCATCAACTGCCCTTTCCCCAGTCCCAGGTCCCTCCTAGAATACAGCCCTGCCTTCCTCTGGTCTGGCTTTTTTCTTTGTCACTGAGTCCTGCTCATCTACAAGCATTACCGCTCCGTGGGGCCAAGTCTACGTCAGGGAACCTGAGGCACAAGAGTGCCATCTGCTATGCCAGGCTTCTGGCCACCATGCCAGCCTTAGCCTTGACCTTGGTTAGCAGAGTCAGGTTTTAATCAGCATGTGTCCTGAAGAGCTAAGTGCTGCTGACTGGCTGGCGGCTGCCAAGGACCATGGACAGGCTGGCCACCTAGCCCAAACTCCTCACGAGGAAATCACAGAGACAGCAGCAGGCTTCATGGCTGAGCCCTCCTATAGACCTGACCATGTTGTGCTGTTTTCTAACTCTGGCAATAAATCCGTGTGCCTGGCATTGCCTTTGAGGGAATGGAGGCAGGAGAGCTGTGTACGGCTGGGTCAGCTGAATCTCTTTTGATGGCACTGAACTCTTTGTATGGCGTGATACTTGGCATTGGGTACCTCGTCTTCTCCTACTCAGGGCCACACTGTCCCTTACTCTCATAGAATTTATTGAGAGTCAACAGTGTGCACAGTTCTGCCTAGAAAGAAGTCTCAGAATGATGCCCTACCTGAGCATCTTTCCTCATCCGGAGTCATCAGTCTACCTTCCCACTTAATCACTAATCAGTGCACTCATCTATCCACTAATCCACCTAGCCATCAATCCATCCATCCATCCATCCATCCATCCATCCATCCACCCACCCATCTACCATCCATGTACCCATCCATCTATCTTCATCTACCATCTATCTTCTATCTTCATCTACCTAACATCCATTCATCTAATATCTGTTTATGTCTGTCTGTTCATCTGTCTACCTTTATGATCAGTTTAATACCCATTTGCCCATCCATCTACCTAATCATCTATCACCCATCATCCACCTAATATTCACTGATTCATCATCAACCCATCTATCTAACATCCAAAATTCATGATTCATCCAACCATCATCCATCCATCATCACTCTAATATATAGCCATCTTTCTAGCCACCAATCCATCCTTTATCCATCCACCCATCAATCATTCATTCATCCATCAACCCCCCTTCTTCCTCGCCTATCTGAGGTTGAACATTTTGCCAGGCCCTACCCCACGTGATAAGGGAAGGAGACAGGTCAGAGCCAGCACTGATACACAGTAGAGGAGACACAAGCAAATGCAGATCAGCCACTTGGCTGCTGTCCTTGGCCTAGGCAACAATGAGTCAAGTGTGTCCCAGAGTCAGGACCCAGAGGCTGCTATTGCTTAGAGGAGGATGGAGTACCTGGACCTTGCCAAAGGTGAGGATCAGTACAGACATTTGCTGAGAGCCTATGTGCCTGCCTGAGTCCTAAGAACACCTGCTACCTGGCCGCCTCACCCTCTTTCTCCCTGGCTGGCACCTGGATGGGCTGCATAAGTCTAGGTACTAGTTTTGAGCATTCTTGTCCACCCTGGCTGTTCTGCGACCACCTGTGTGGCCCTGAAATCTGGTCCTGACAGGCCTGCTTCAGGGTCAAGAGGTATGGATGTTCATGGTGACCATTGGCCATGTCCACATTCAGTAAGTGATATATTTGTCCAGGACATTACTTCTTATGCCCATTTATGCTGGCAATTTTTCCTCTGTCTCTGTCTCTCTGTCTCTGTCTCTGTCTGTCTCTGTCTGTCTCTGTCTGTCTCTCTGTCTCTGTCTCTGTCTCTCTCTCTCTCTCTCTCTCT
>JADRCD010162151.1:0-11234 GCA_019843815.1 Montemys delectorum
GTGATGCTGCCCCCTGTTGGAGGATACAGAGCCTGGCTTGGTTAGGCGCCTTCCAAGGAGGCCCCACTAAGGCAGAAAGAGAAAGGGTATGTTTTCTAAGTGAGTTGGCAGACAAAGGCACTATAGTGGTGACAGAGGCTTCTGTCTCCAGCATTTGCCTAGTACAGTGGCCTGGTACTCATCTATTAGCATTGATGGATGGACTTGTCTCCTTGGGGACTGAGGGTACTGTCATGTCTACTGAATCTTGTCCTCTCCCAGTTTAGCACCCTGTCTTTCAACCATCTACATTACCAAAAAGACATGCTTATAAAGACAGGATTACAAACAGAAAGCAGAACAGATTTCTCTCTTCTGGCCTCTCTTATGAAGGCAGTTAAGCAGATATCACTTGATTTGGAGCAAAGGCTTTTCCCCCCATGTCTTTTTTTTGTTTTTAAATCAACCTTATTGTCACTGCTTTATAATTTCCCTCCCATTTGAAGCCATGATATTGCTGTCTACACCGCTTGCTCAGAGCCTGCTGTGTGCATATCTCAAATCATCTTCTTCCACCGGCCAACAGTATTCTCCTCTCTGAGCTGGCAGCAAACATCTGCTCCATGTTGTCATGTGTACACACCAAAACAACAATGCCATGGACCTAGCAATGCCAAACCACTCTGCTCTGGGTGCTACAAAACCAAAGATGGAGGAACACGCCTTCAGAAGGCACACTGAGAGACATTTGCTGTTTCATTGCCTGCCTGGGACTCAGACCCTACCCTGGGACTCCTGGGCACTTGGTTATAAATGCACAAGGAAGGGTGAGTCTTGCCTTCGTTGTGTTTAGAGAGAATCAAAGCCAAGATTCTGGGCCAAGTGCTGGGGCTACTGAAGTCTCAGCATCAGTGGATGGAGTGCCTGTGGGTTCCCAAGACCTAAACTTGAAGGACCTTGGTGGAGCAGGGCTCCCGCTTCCTTCGTTCCTGGAGCTATGGATGGGTATGGCTCTGAGAGTCACATCTGGCAGGGTGATCAATATACTGAAGGCCCTGGAGTGGTCAGTGATGCAACTAGAAATGAAATGATGGAGTTGCCCAGATCTCTTGGAGGTGAAAGAGGATGTTCCATTTTGTGTGACTGTCCACTCTGTCCTCTGCACCATCCCCCTGGGAACTCACACAAGGCATTTTGGCCTGGGAAGTCAAAGCTTCTGAAAGCCCTGCTTCCGTGGGATGCCATCTGTATACCTTGGTGCTTGTCCTTTCGAATCTGCCTACATTTTCATCAACTGTTTTTGGAAAGGTTTTATAACTGTAATAATGGGTGCTACAAAATTAAAAACTGATGTCAGTGAGGGAAAAAGGTCAAGTAGCATACAACCACAGACCTATCAGAATTACACCAGACTTCTAGAGAGAGATAATGAAAGCCAGAAGATCCTGGGTTGATCTCATACAGACCATAAGAGAACACAAATGCCAGCCCAGGTTATTATACCCAGCAAATCTCTCAATTACCATAGATGGAGAAACCAAAGTATTCCATGACAAAACCAAATTCACACAATATATTTCCACAAAACCAGTCTTTCAAAGGGTAATAAATAGAAAACTCCAACACAAGGAGGGAAACTATATCCTAGAAAAAGTTAACAAGTAATCTTCAAACAAAACTAAAAGAAGATAGCCATGTGAACAGAATTCCAACTCTAACAACAAAAATAACAGGAAGCAATAATTACTTTTCCTTAATATCTATTAATATTAATGGACTCAATTCCCCAATAAAAACACATAGATTATCAGACTGGGTATATAAACAGGACCCAACATTTTGTTGCATATAGGAAACCCACCTGAGTGACAAAGAAAGATACTACCTCAGAATAAAAGGTTGGAAAACAATTCTCCAAGCCAATGGTCCCAAGAAACAAGCTGGAGTAGCCATTCTAATATCAAATAAAAATAACTTTTACTCTAAAGTAATCAAGAAAGATAAGAAGGGAAACTTCATATTCATCAAAGGTATGATCTACCAAGAGGAACTTTCAATTTTGAACCTCCATGCTTCAAATGGAAAGGCATCTACATTCATAAAAGAAACTTTACTAAAGCTCAAAGCACACATTACACCACACAATAGTAGTGGGAGATTTCAGCACCCTACTCTCTGCATTGGACAGATAATGGAAACAGAAACTAAAGAAAGACACGGTGAGATTAACAGAAGTTATAAAATAGATTTAACAGATATCTATAGAAATTTTTATCCTAAACCAAAAGGATATACCTTCTTCTCAGCACCTCATGGTACGTTCTCCAAAACTGACCATATAATTAGTCACAAATCAGGCCTCCACAGATATAAGAAGATTGATAATTCATTGCATCCTATCAGATCACCATGGACTAAGGCTGCTCCTCAATAACAACATAAACAAGATTTCCCACATACACATGGAAGCTTAACCACACTCTACTCAATGATAACTTGGTCAAGGAAGAAATAAAGAAATAAATTAAAGACTTTCTAGAGTTTAATGAAAATGGATCCACAACATACTCAAGCTTATGGGACACAATGAAGACAGACCTAAGAGGAAAACTAATTGCTTTAAGTGCCTCCAAAAGGAAACTGGATATAGCATGCACCAACAATTTATCAGAACATTTGAAAGCTCTAGAACAAAAAGAAGCAAATTCACACAAGAGGAGTCAAAGCTAGGAAATAATCAAACTCAGGGCTGAAATCAACCAAATAGAAACAAAAAGAACTATTCAAAGAATCAACCAAACCAGGAGCTGGTTCTTTGAGAAAATCAACAAAATAAATAAACCCTTAGCCAGACATACTAGAGGGCACAGAGATAGTATCATAATTTACCAGATCAGAAACGAAAAGGGAGGCATAACAACAGATACTGAGGAAGTCCAAAAGATCATGAGAGCCTACTACAGAAACCTATACACAACAAAACTGGATGAAATGGACAATTTTCTAGACAGATACCAGTTACCAAAGTTAAATCAATAACAGATAAATTATCGAAACAGTACCATCTCTGCTAATGTAATAGAAGCAGTCATTAATAGTCTCCCAACTAAAAAAAGCCCAGGACCAGATGTGTTTAGTGAAGAATTTTATCAAACCTTCAAAGAAGACCTAATACAAAAACTCCTCAAACTAGTCCACAAAATAGAAACAAAAGGTACTCTACCCAATTCATTCTATGAAGCCACAATTACTCTTATACCTACACCAGACAAAGACCTAACAAAGAAAGAAAAGTTCAGACCAAGTTCCCTTATTAATATCGATGCAAAAATACTCAATAAAATTCTTGCAAACTGAATCCTAGAACACATTAAAATGATCATCCATCATGTTCAAGTAGGCTTCATCCCAGGGAAGCAGGGATGGTTTAATATATGGAAATATTATCAACGTAATTCACTATATAAACAAACTCAAAGAAAAGAACCATATGATCATCTCATTAGATGCTAAGAAAGCATTTGACAAAATCCAACATCCCTTCATGATAAAAGTCTTGGAATGATGAGGAATTCAAGGCCCATACTTAAACATTGTAAAAGCAATATACAGCAAACCAGTAGCCAATATCAAACTAAATGGAGAGAAACTTGAAGCAATCTTACTAAAATCAGGGACTAGACAAGGCTGCCTACTCTCTCCCTACCTATTCAATATTGTACTTGAAATCCTAGCCAGAGCAATTAGACAACAAAAGATCGAAGGGATAAGAATTGGAAAGGAAGAAGTCAAATTATCACTATTTACTGATGATATGATAGTATGCTTAAGTGAACCCAAAAATTCCCAGAAAGCTCCTAAACCTGATAAACAACTTCAGTAAATTAGCTGGATATAAAATTAACTCAAGCAAATCAGTGGCCTTCCTCTACACAAAGGATATCAGCTGGAGAAAGAAAATAAGGAAACAACATCTTTCACAATAGTCACAAATAATATAAAATACCTTGGTGTAACTCTAACTAAGCAAGTAAAAGATCTGTTTGACAAGAAATTCAAGTCTCTGAAGAAAGAAATTGAATAAGATCTCAGAAGATGGAAAGATCTTCCATGCTCATGGATTGACAGGATTAATATAGTAAAAATGGCCATTTTGCAGAAAGCAATCTACAGATTCAATGCAATCCCCATCAAAATTCCAACTCAATTCTTCATAGGCTTAGAAAGAGCAATTTGCAAATTCATCTTGAATAACAAATAACCCAGGATAGCCAAAACTATTCTCAACAATAAAGAAACCTCTGGTGGAATTACCATCGTGGACCTTAAGCTGTACTACAGAGCAATTGTGATAAAAATGCATGGTATTAATACAGTGACAGACAGGTAGATCAATGGAATAGAATTTAAGACCCAGAAATGAACCCATAAACTTATGGCCACTTGATCTTTGACAAAGAAGCTAAAACAATCCAGTGGAAAAAAAAGACAGCATTTTCAACAAATAGTGCTGGCTCAACTGGTGGCTAGCATGTAGAAGAATGAAAATCAATCTATTCCTATCTCCTTTTACAAAGCTCAAGTCCAAGTGGATCAAGGACCTCCACATCAAACCAGATACATTGAAACTAATAGAAAAGAAAGTGGGGAAGAGCCTTGAGCACATGGGCACAGGGGAAATTTTCCTGTACAGAACACCAATAGCTTATGCTCTAAGATCAAGAATTGACAAAAGGGACCTCATAAAATTGCAAAGCTTCTGTAAGGCAAAAGATACTGTCAATAGGACAAAACAGCAACCAACAAATTTGGAAAAGATCTTTACCAATCCTATATCTGATGGGGGCTAATATCCAATATATACAAAGAACTCAAGAAGTTAGACTCCAGAGAACCAAATAACCATATTAAAAAATTGGGTACAGAGCTAAAGAATTCTCAACGGACAAATATCAAATGACTGCACCTAAAGGAATGTTCATCATCATTAGTCAACAGGGAAATGCAAATCAAAACATCCCTGAGATTCTACCTCACACCAGTCAGAATAGCTAAGATCAAAAACTTAAGTGACCACAGATTCTGGAAAGGTTGTGGAGAAAGAGGAAGACTCCTTCATTTCTGGTGGGATTGAAGCAGGTACAACCACTCTGGCAATCTGTTTGGCAGTTCTTCAGAATATTGGATATAGTACTACCTGAGGACCCAGCTATACCACTCCTGGGCATATACCCAGAAGATGCTCCAACATGTTATTAGGACATATGCTCCACTATGTTCATAGCAGCCTTATTTATAATAGCCAGAAACTGGAAACAACCCAGATGTCCCTCAACAGAGGAATGGATACAAAAAATGTGGTACATCTACACAATGGAGTACTACTCAGCTATTAAAAACAATGCATTCATGAAATTCTTAGGGAAGTGGATGAATCTGGAGAATATCATCCTGAGTGAGGTAACCCAATCAGAAAAGAACACACATGGTATGCACTCTCTGATAAGTGGATATTAGTCCAGAAGTTTGGAATACACAAAGAACAACCCACAAACCACAAGAAACTCAAGAAGGAAGACCAAAATGTGGATACTTCATTCCTTCTTAAAAGGAGGAATAAAATACGCATGGAAGGAGCTGCAGAGACAAACTATGGAGCAGAGACTGAAGGAAGGACAATCCAGAGACTGTTCTACCTGGGAATCCTTCCCATATTCAATCATAAAATCCAGACACTATTGTGGATGTCAGCAAGTCCTGGCTGACAGGAGCCTGATATAGCTTTCTTCTGAAAGACTCTGACAGTACCCGACTAATACAGAAGTAGAGGCTTACAACCATCCTTTGGACTGAGTACATGTTCCCCAATGGAGGAGCTAGAGAAAGGACCCAAGGAGCTGAAAGGTCTGCAACCCCTTAGGACGAACAACAATATAAACTAACTAGTATCCTCAGAGCTCCCAGGGAATAAACCACCAACCAGAGTACACATGGTGGGACTCATGGCTTCAGCAGCATATGTGTAGCAGAGGATGGCCAAGTTGGTCATCAATGGGAGGAGAGGCCCTTGGCACTGTGAAGGTTCTATGTCCCAGTATAGGGGAATGCCAGAGCCAGTAAGCAGGAGCGGGTGGGGTGGTGAGCAAGGAGAGTGGGGAGTGAACAGGGGTTTGTTTTTGTTTTTGTATTTGTTTATTTTTTCTTTTATTTTTTCTTTTTTTTCCAGATGGGAAACTGGGAAAGGAGGTATTGTATGACATGTAAATTTAAAAAAGAAAGAAAGAAATAGAATTCGAGGCAGAAAGCTCATTAAAGAAGTAGGTAGAAGAGACAGGAAACTATGAAAAGGCTTTTGTAGATCTTGAATATCTCCATATGACAAAGGATGCAGTTTCTGAGGAAAGCATCAAGGCTTTAAGTATGAACTAAGAAGCAGTTGTGAGGAAGAGGTCAGAGGTTACATGGAGACCTAGCTTAGCATTAATGAGCTCTTGACTGTCCCAGTCTGCAGACTTTGGGAGGGGGCAAGTATACATGTATAGTGTTTATGAATATATGTGTACATATTGTATGCAAGTGGGTATGTACACGTGCATTGGATAATGTCTTCAGAGATTATAATGCATCTTCCTACTTCAAATTAAGCAAAAATTCCTCGTATGCATGCCCCTCTCCATTTTTTTTAATTTTACTTCATTCCAGATGCTGACAGCCAAGACTATCCATCACAGCTAATTTTCTGAAATCAATGTAAATGAGAATATATACAAATGCATTGTGAATTCTACAATGAATAGCACATTCATTATAGGTTGCTACACACACAGTGAAAGGTGGTAGTTGTATTCTATTTCTACCAATTCACTTCTGGCCTGTATCTTCACTTTCATCTACTTGAAAGAAGAAATGTAGTGTTCAGGGTCAGATTTGGGGAAGGACAGGAGAGAAGGCCATGAAAATGAATGGAAATCTGCAAGTGATGGGGATGAGGACATGGAGCCCATCTCCAGGATAAGACAGAGACCCATGGGATAAGAAAGGTGCCCATAAATCAGTGAGTTTGATCTTAGCTTTGACTCATGGCCTTGGAGATATAGAACCTGAAGAGTCCACTTCCTATAACCTCAGTAGAGCAATAGAGACACCAACCCACTCATAAAACTTTCAACCCAAAATCTATCCTGTCTATAAGAAAGGACATCCCCCCCATGTCTACAGGCATGGGGGATGTAGCAGAGAGCAAGGGAATGGCCAACTGAGAACCAGCCCAACTTGAGATCCACTCGATGGGCAAGTATCAACCCCTAACACTATTAATGATACTCTAATATGCTTGAGTTCAGGAGCATGTTGTCTTTTGAGAGGCCCCACCTAGCAGCTGACTCAGACAGATGCAGACACCCACAGCTAAATATTGGATGGAGGTTGGGGATTCTTATGGAAGAATGGGAGGAAGAATTTTAGGCCCTAAGGAGATAGGAACCCCACAGGAAGACCAACAGACAACTAACCTGGACCTTTGGGGCTCTCAGAGTCTGAACCACCAACAAAGGAACATATATAGGCTGGACCTAGGCATCCCCACTCATATGTAGCAGATGTATAGCTTGCTCTTCATGTGGGTACCAAACAACTATGCTATCCCAAAAGCTGTTGCTTGTACATAGGATATATTATACTAGCTGGGCTGCCTTGTAGGGCCTCAGTGGGAGAGGATACACTTAGTCTCACAGAGACTTGAAATGTCTGAGTTGGGGGATACCCAACCCTCCCCTCCAGTTCAGAAGAGAAAAGGGGAATGAGAGAAAGATTGTGGGAGGGGGGTGATCAGGAAGGAGCATGGAGCAGGCTATAAAGTGAACAAGTAAAAACATAAAATTAAACTTAAAATTATCCATAATCTCCTTATGGAAATGAATGGATCTGGAGGATATCATCCTGATTGAGGTAGCCCCAAAACAAAAAAACACACATGCTATGCACACACTGATAAATGGATATTAGCTCAGAAACTCGGAATACCAAGATACAATCCACAAACCCCGAGAAATTCAAGAAGGGAGACAAAAGTGTGGATATTTTGATCCTTCTTAGAAGTTAGAACAAAATACCCATGGAAGGAGTTGCAGAGACAAAGTGTGGAGTAGAGAGGGAAGGAAAGACAATCCAGAGAATGTCCCATCTGGGGATACTTCTCATATACAATCACCAAACCCAGACACTATTGTGGGTGCCAGCAAATGCTAGCTGATGGGAGCCTGATATAGCTGTCTCCTGAGAGGCTCTGACAGTGCCCTACTAATACAGATGTAGAGGCTCAGAGCCTTCCATTGGACTTAGCTCAGGCTTCCCAATGAAGGAGCTAGAGAAAGGACCCAAGGAACTGAAGGGGTTTGCAGCCCCTTAGGATGAACAACAATATGAATTAACTAGTATCCTCAGAGCTCCCAGAGACTAAACCACCAACCAAAAAGTACACATGGTGGGACTTATGGCTCCAGCTGTATATTTAGCAAAGGATATCCTAGTCGGTCATCAATGGGAGAAGAGACCTTTGGCCCTGTGAAAGTTCTATGCCCCAGTATGGGGAATGCCAGGACCAGGAAGCAGGAGAGGGTATATTGGTGAACAGGGAGGGAGGGAAGGGAATATGAGTTTTTTTCAGAGGAGAAACTAGGAAAGGAGAGAACATTTGAAATGTAAATAATTAAAATAAATATAATTAAATATAAATAAAGAAAATATCTAAAAAATAATTATCGATAATCTCAAGGACACATTAAGGACTCCAAGCAGAGTAGAGACAAAGAGACATACACTCAAAGTCCTCATTACAGTGTTTGCATTGAAGGCAAGGCAAAGAGTCATGTAAAGGGGTAAAATTGTAACTTTGTGCTTGACAGTGCAGTTTGACTCATTCAAATACAAACACTGAGTGTTCCTCAACTCAAGAACTTTGAGCTCATATTTCAGGTTTTTTGTCTGGACTATAATAAAGTATGTCATTTAAAAAACTATTCTAGAAAACTCTGGTAGAAGACCCCTGGTCTACCAGAGACAACTGGTATCAGGAAATAGAGGTAAGACCCCACCCACAGACCTCTAACATTGTCTCAATTCCTACTCAAATTTCACCCAAAAACACCTCTTCCCCTCATGTCCATATGCCTGCCCACAACTTCAACAGAATCCCCCTGCTCTACTTGAGGTTATACCAGTCCCAGAACTCCAAGTAAGACCCCACCCCCAGGCCAACAGCCCAGTCAGAGGTCATAGCAATCTCCCAGTATCCCAGAATCCCAGACCCCCAGATCATGCAGGCCACTAAAATCCCAGCAAAAGCATCTTGCTGGACTAGAGGACTCACCAGCCACCAGAACTACAGGACACTCAGGCCAGGAGACCATGGAGAAAAGGGAAACTAAGGAACAAAACACCCGTTTAACAAAAATAAACTTAGAAATTGGCACTTAAGCCTATAATTATCTGAAACCCAGATGCCTAGAGGCCAGTTTAAGAACACAACTAACAGCATCCAGGGCAGTGTGTTACCACCAAAGCCCAACTGTCCTACTATGCATACACACACACACACACACACACACACACACACACACACACACACAAGGCCCGAACATTCCAGCAAAGCTAAAGCCCAAGAAAATAACCTCAAAATCAACTTTATGAAGATGATAGATGTCCTTAAGGAAGAAATGAATAAATATCGTGACAAAATCCAGAAAAACCCAAATAACAGGAGCAAGTGAATACATAAAGAAAGCCAAGAAAAAAATCAAATTGGTACAGGAAATGAAGAAAACTGTTCAAGACATGAAAATGGAAATATCAGCACAAAAGAAAACACAAACTGAAGAAGTCCTAGGTGGACTTCTTGTGGAAACCTGATTACCCAAACAGGAACTACAGACAAAAATGTCACCAACAGAACACAGTAGATGGAAGAGAGAATCTTAGCCTTAGAAGATACAGAAGAGGAAATTGATGCATTGGTCAATGAAATGTTAAATCTAAAAAAAAAAAAAAGCTTAATATAAACCATCAAGGAATTCTGGGATTATATGGAAAAAAATACTAATAATTATAGGAGTAGAAGGAGAAAATCCCCAGTTCAAAGGCCCAGAAAATATTTTTAACAAAATCATAGAAGAAAAATTTCCTAACCTTAAAAAGGAAATGCCTATAAAGTTAAAAGGAATTTACAGAACAAAAAATAGATTGGACAACCACTTTTGAAATTTGCATGGCAGTTTCTCAGAAAATTGAGAAGTGATATATCTTAAGACACAGCTATACCACTCCTTGGAATATACCCAAACCACATTCCACCATATCAAATGTAAACGTGCTCAACTACATTCATAGCAGCTTTGTTTGCAATTGCCAGAAACTGGAAACAACCTAGTGTCCCTTTACTAAAGAATAGGCAAAGAAAATGTGGTACATTTACACAATGGAGTGCTACTCAGTTGTTTAAAAAAACATCATGAAATTTTCAGGAGTGGATCTAGAAAAAATTATACTGAGTAAAATAACCCAGATCCATAAAAACAAACATGGTGTGTATATGTACTCACTTGTAAGCAGTTATTGGCTGTAAAGGATTATCATGCTACAATCTACAGACACAGAGCAGCTAAGTAACATGAAGGGCTCAAGGGAGTATGCATACATCTTCCTAGATAGGGGAAATAAAATGTACATTGCTGCTGGACTGTAGGCAGGTGACAATGAGACCAGGGTAGCTCAGGATGGGGTAGAATGGAGGTAGAGAGCTGAAAGAGACTACTGGAATAGGTAGGTATTTCACAGACAAGGTGGAAATCAAGTGCAATGGAATCTTCTAGAAGATATGGGGGTTCCTCGCGCCTAAACTAGCAGTCTTGTATAACCAGGCAAGTCTTCCAGTGGAGGGTTTGGGACGTCAACCCAGCCACAAAACCTTTAACCTACAATTTTATCCTACCTGCAAGATGTTCTGAGGCTAAGGTGGCAAAGAAGTTGTGGGGCTGGAGAGCCAAAGACTGGTCCATCTTGAGACTCATTTTATGAGTGAGACTCCATGCCTGACACGGCTTGGAGGGCCAGGAACCAGAAGCTGGACAGCCCAGAGACCTAGGATAGAACCAAATATAATTGGGATAAAAAGATCAGGAGGAAAGATTACAGGAGCTACAAGGGGCAAGGATAGCCCACACACACACACACACACACACACACACACACACACACACACA